>CABHPR010119388.1:3544-16998 GCA_902168415.1 Peromyscus melanophrys
GGGTGGGGGCCTGGAGAGATGGCTAAGTGGTTAAGAGCACTGACTGAAGCCGGGTGGTGGCGCACGCCTTTAATCCCAGCACTCAGGAGGCAGAGGTAGGCGGATCTCTGTGAGTTCGAGTCCAGCCTGGCTTACAGAGCGAGTTCTAGAACAGCCAAAGCTACACAGAGAAACCCTGTCTTGAAAAACAAAACAAACCAACAAAAAAGAGCACTGGCTGCTCTTCCAGAGGACCCAGGTTCAGTTCCCAGCACCCACCTGGCAGCTAGCAACTGTCTGTAACTCCAGTTCCAGAGGACTTGAAACTCACGGCAAAACACTAATGCACATAAAATAAAAATTAATTAATTTTAAAAAAGAAAAAAATTAAACAGAAAAAGAAAAAACATATATATACAAAAAGAAAGACTGCCTGAAGACAACTTTGGGTGTTAGGGAGCCACAGACACTTTGGACTGTTTCAGAGAGACTGGGAAAGCTCACACTTATCTATGAGACTCCATAAACCCCTTTCTGGGGCCTCTTGCTAAGGTTTGTCATACCTCCCGATGACATGCAACTCCCCACCCCCACTCCTCCCTGTGGTGGTATTGTGTTCCCCAAAATATTGTGTACTTTAATAAACTTTAATAAACTATCTGGGGTCAGAGACAGAACAGCCACAATATTAAACATGAGGATAGGCAGTGGTAGCATATGCCATTAATCCTAGCATTCCAGAGACAGAAATTCATGTGTTCAAGGATACACCCAAGCTTGGTAACCCATGCCTTTAATCCCAGAAAGCAAGCCTTCAATCCCAGGGAGTGGTGGTAGAAAGCAGAAAGGTATATAAGGCGTGAGGACCAGAAACTAGAGGCCTTTGGCCTGGAGAAGCATGTGGCTGGTTAAGCTTTCAGGCTTTCAAGCAGCAGTTCAGCTGAGAGTCATTCGGATATGAGGACATAGAGGCCTCCAGTCTGAGGAAGCAAGACCAGCTGAGGATCCGGCAAGGTGAGATAGCTGTGGCTTATTCTGTCTCTCTGACCTTCCAGTGTTCACCCCAATAACTGGCCTCAGGTTTGATCTTATTAATAAGAACTTTTAAGATTCATGCTACACCTCCCCGGGTGAGAGAAATAGAATCCGAACAGAAAAGGAATGAGGGAAGTCTAGAGGGGAAGATTGCCTTCCAGGCTTAAGTTTGCTAGCACCGCCCACAGACAAAGGGAAGCAGGTAGCTCCTAAGTAAGCAGGAGGCAACAAAGGGACCTTAGCCTTGCCTTGCCCAGGTGCACCGCCGCCACTCCCCCACTCCCCCGACCCCTGGCCTAAACAAGCTCATTTGCATAGTATAGTCTTCAGCTGGCCATGGTTCCTTGACCAGGAATAAGAAAGCTAGAAACTACAGAATTCACTCAATGTTTTGCCTTCCTATTGCACTATGCAAATCTTTTTTGTTTTTGTTTTTCGAGACGTTTCTCTGGGTAGCTTTGGAGCCTGTCCTGGAACTCGAATCTGTAGACTAGGCTGACCTCGAACTCACAGAGATCTGCCTGCCTCTACCTCCCGAGTGCTGGGATTAAAGACGTGCACCACCACCACCCAGTGGCTGGCAGTGTATAAATCTTTACTTGCATTATGAAGAGGCATTTAAAAAAAAAATCATCAAAAATATTTGCCACCAGCATAACCCCACCGCCCCTGCATATTGCTCCCAAGAAGGCTAATTAAGCCCCATTGCTATTAGAGTTACGCACTTTCGAAGGCTTGTTATGACAAGAAAAAATAATGAAGCTGTGGTTTCTAGAAGTTGTAAGCATCCAAGTCAAAACATGCTTTTCTCCTTGCCCCTCTGCACTCCCCCAGGCAGGCCTCTGGGCTGACTCTGCCTATCTCATTAATGCATACCACATTCATCCTCCCCCCTACCCCCCATGCCTACTCCACTCCTCAGTGCCAGGCCCAGAGAGGCCCATGGGACCAGTCTTTGAGGAGCTGTGTTTGTAGGAGAAAGACAGACATACAAATCTTTACTAATAAACTACAGAAAATGCCCAGCCTGAATCTCTATTTTGAGTTTTCTCCCAGAACCCCAGTCTCCATGTAGTGCCCATCACCACGGACAGAGTAGAGCAGGCCCCAATGAAAAGCTAAGTCCAATAGAGGTTCAGCCATGACTCATGCTAGCGGGGAGACAGCTTACTTGGCAGTCTCTCTCACACTCTTTCAGGAGGGTCTCTGCCCCCTCACCTCCCTTACACTTTCCTAATACAAAGCCAAGGCCATTACTGGGAATTACCCTTCCTACATTGGCAGTGGGCTGTAGGATAAAGCCACTCTCTTCAGAGGTCCACCTGTGTCTAATCAGAGTGGTTGGATTGCCCTGTTATCTTTACTGAGTGCTAGGAAGCTCCCAGGAACTGCCAAAAGAACTCCTGCCTTCCAGGACAGATGGACAGAATAAGGCAAGGATTAAAGTCACTGACAGCAAAACCGAACCCCAGGGGCAAGCAGAAAGATTCTAAGACCTTCATGGCAAAGATGCCCTAGGTCTCTGCCAGGACAGGTGATTTCTATCCGTTCAATGGGACTGCTATCCTCGGAGTCAGGCTCTAGAGACACAACAGAGAATGGAGACTGTTGAACCCAGTGCCTTCACTTCAGCTTATGAACTCCAAGTCTGGCCTTTGCCAGTCTGCTGCTCAAACCAGGCCCTGAACCCAAAGCACTTGTTCCCTG
Organism: Peromyscus melanophrys; assembly: GCA_902168415.1. NCBI lineage: Eukaryota > Metazoa > Chordata > Mammalia > Rodentia > Cricetidae > Peromyscus > Peromyscus melanophrys. The sequence goes on from CABHPR010119388.1 coordinate 6,266, forward strand.
GCCCTCCCTGCTGGATCACTGTCCTGACCTGCAGTAGTGAGTATAACAGCATCAGCAGACCAGACAGTGAGGGCTGACACCACACTTGGACAACAGGGTTGTCTGAGGAGACGCTTCCCTGGCTGCCCCAGGATCTGCGCTGGGTGGGAGCAGGTATCAGTTGGGCAACATCTGGGTTAGCACTGCTATTTCTGTATTGCTAACCCCTTGAGCTGGGAGGCCTGGTGTGGGCATCAGCATTCTTTCTGACGAAGAGCTGACAGGGCAGACTGAGAATTCCAACAGACTCCATCTGCTATGAACAGAAAAGCCAAGTGCAATGGAATTGCCTTCCCCATCTTTACTAACACTAATCCCATACATGCTCACCCCTTCCCATTCCCAACTCTGCTCCAAGAATCTTCTTGGGACTCATCAGGTGGGTGCATTCTCCTAGTCTGCCCTGAGCTGGAATCTCTCTGAGCGAGCTGGAGTTCCAAGAGTGTGCTGTCTTAGGACCCACAGCAGGGTTCAGGGGAACAATGGTTACAGAGCCCAAGGAATCAGTCAGTGCTTCCTCAAACTCTCATCTGCACTATATTTCTTTTTTTTAAAGACAGGATCTCAGCCGGGTGGCAGTGGCGCACGCCTTTAATCCCAGCACTCAGGAGGCAGAGGCAGGCGGATCTTTGTGAGTTCGAGGCCAGCCTGGTCTACAGAGTGAGTTCCAGGAAAGGAGCAAAGCTACACAGAGAAACTCTGACTCAAAAAAAAAAAAAAAAAAAAGAAAAAAAAAAAAAAAGACAGGATCTCATTATGTATCCCTGGCTGGCCTGGAACTTGCTATGCAGACCAGGCTGGCCTCAAAGCCACAGAGCTCCACCTGTCTCTGCTTCTTGAATGCTGGAATTCAAGATATGCACCATTTACACAGCAGGGTAACCTTGAACTTTTCCTGTATTCACTAGCGCAGGGAGTATAGGTGTTCAGCACCACATCTGATTTATGTGGCACTGGGGATGGAACCCAGGACTTTATGCATGCTGGGCAAACAGTCTACCAGCTGACCTACATCCCCAGCCCTCACTCTAATCACTGCACTGGACTAGAAAACTAGGAAAACAAAGTGTCCTCACCTCATCCCCACACCTCCCACACACCCCCACACACACTACAGGCCATGTGCTCCCCCATTCAGCAAAGGACTACATCCACTTCAGAATCCCCTATGGCCAGTTCCTTTGCCCGTTGCAACCTGAGTTCCCTGAGAATGAGTTCATCCAAAACAAAGCTAGCTTCCTCCCAGAAACAAGCCTAGAGATCGGTCATTTTCATCCCTCAGAGGTCCACCCACCCCCTGCTGTCACTGATTGGACCAGCTCCTTGCTCCACCTCTCTCCCAAGACTTTTTTTTACAAGAGAAGTTCTAAGGCAAAGATTCTCAACCTGTGGGTCGCAACCCCTTTGGGGTTGAATGACCCTTTTACAAGGGTCTCATATTAGAAATCCTGCATATCAGATATTTACATTATAATTCATAACAGTAGCAAAATTATTTATGAAGTAGCAACAAAAATAATTTTATGGTTGGTCACAACATGAGGAAGTGTATTAAAGGGTCCAAGCGTTAGGAGGAACCACTGTTCTAAGGGAAGTGGGGAGTGATCCTGGAGCACTAGGTAAGTCACTGCAAAGGCAGGCTGACCTGGCTTGTTCCCATTTTGGCAGGCTCCAAACTTAGGCTTTACCCTATATATCCTGGGACTGAGCTACCCTGTGGACAGAAGACAACAGCCTTCCTTACCAACTATAGATCACCTGTTTCCCCAGCATATGTCTGGAACTGTACGTTTGTTTGTTTTTCTTTTTTTTTTTTTTTCTTTTTTCTTTTTTGGTTTTTTTGAGACAGGGTTCCTCTGTGTAGCTTTGCACCTTTCCTGGAACTCACTCTGTAGTCCAGGCTGGCCTCGAACTCACAGAGATCCGCCTGGCTCTGCCTCCCGAGTGCTGGGATTAAAGGCATGCGCCACCACCGCCCGGCTTGTTTGTTTTTCGAGACAGGGTTTCTCTGTGTAGCCCTGGCTGTCATGGAATTCACTCTGTAGACCAGGCTGGGCTCGAACTTGGAGATCCACCTGCCTCTGCCTCCTGAGTGCTGGGATTAAAGGTGTGCACCACCACCTGGCTAGGAGCCGTACAATTTGAGGAAGGGCATTCTCTGGGGTTTCAGGGCACCCAGGCTCCCGGGTCCACTCATAGAATAAGTCACCAGTTGCCCTATCCCCACTTGTTTCTCCTGTAGTGTCCTTTGCCCCGGAGTACAGACTAAGGGAACCCAACAGCACAGCCAGAAGTGCCTAGCCACTAGCCAAGACTCTCCCAGATCCCACAGTACCCTATTAGGCTACCCCCTGCCTCGGATGCTCTCGGGCTCGAGAAATGAGAGACGAAGAATCCAACAAACCCACACTGTGGAAGTTAGAATCCATGGGGACACGAGGTCTAAAAGTAAGAGAGAGCTAGGAGAGGAGAGCAGGCAAAGGATTGGGTCTCCCCCTCCCCAACCACCCCCGTTTATTTATTTGTTAGTTTGAATCAGAGAACAATTTGCAGGAGTCGTTCTCTTTCCAACATACGCATCATGGGATCGAATTCAGGCAAGCGCCTTTATCAACTAAGACATCTTGCTAGGATGGGTAGTTACAGATTCCCAAATCCATAATACACCAGAATTCAAACTTTGCAGGCTGGAACCCAAGCCAGTGGAAAGCCAGGGCCTAAACGTGCCACGCCCATTTCCCTGCAGGTTTCCCTTTAGGAGGGAGAATGGTGCACGTGAATAGATAGACTTGCCTGAATCCCGCAGGGTAAGCCTGTGCACCACGCACGGACTCGGCTCCGCCCGCCTCTCTGCTCCAGGACTGCCCACTTGGGGGATGGGAAAAAACTCCCCTCCCAGCTAGGCTGAGCGGTTCAGACCCTCCCTCCCTAAAAGGCATTCCCTCCCACAGCTCGAATCCCCCATGCTTGCGGCATTCGTAACCCCACCCACAGCTCACCTCATCAGCCCCGCCCACTCTTGGCCGTTCAGTCCTATAGCGCCACCTCCTGGAAGTCAGCGACATTGTTCCTCTGTGGGGGCTGGGGCTGCTCCACTCCCTGCTGGGCTCCCTTGTTCTGCTTACTGAGCCACTATCAAAGTGAGACCTAACTCTAGCCCTGACCGTGAACCTTCCTAGAAGCCTAGCCTTCACAGAACCAGCTGAGATTCGAGTCATTTTCAGCACATGAGGAGGCACTGGAGGATAGTGGGGCAAGTCTCCATGCTTAGGTGTCAATGTTGCCCATACCCCAGGATGTCCCAGCACATGGGCACCCCACCTTTAAACTACTGTCTCCTCTGCATCTTCTAGTGTCCTCACAAAGAAGTGGCAGGAACATCCCTCATTAGGGGACTTATTTAAACCCTTGCTCTCCTACCATATGAACAAATAATAGTGTTTGGGTCACACTTAGGGCTGCTGGGACCTGCCTTATGCTAGCTCCAAGTTTAGCCAACTTCCCCACCTTCTGTGCATGCGTCAGAGTGGTCTAGAAAGTGAAGTACGTCACTTTTCTTTTTTCTTTATTTTGGCTTTTCGAGACAGGGTTTATCTGTGTAACAATCCTGGCTGTCCTGGAATTCACTCTGTAGACCAGGCTGGCCTTGAACTCACACAGATACACCTGCCTGGGCCTCCGGAGTGCTGGGGTTAAAGGCATGAGCCATTACCCGACATCTTTTCTTCTTAATGTTTAAAGGTTTGTTTTATTTATGTGTGTGTGTGTCTATGTTAAGTGTATGCCATGTGTGTGGGTGCCCATAAAGACCAGAAGAGGGCACCCAGAACATGGTGAGCCACCAGATGTGGGTGTTGGTTGAGACACTGAATTTAGGTCCTCAGGACAAACAGCAAGTGCTCTTAACTGCTGAGCCACACATCTTTCCTGATAGCCACCTACCTCCATCTTTTGAGACAATATCTTGCTATGTAGTCTTGGCTGGACTGGAACTCCCTATGTAGACCAGACTGGCCTCAAACTCATATAGAGATCCATCTGTCTCTGACTCTCGAATGCTAGATTACAGGTGTGTGCCACATCTGGTTTTTTGTTTTATTTTTGGTTGTGAGCATAGCCTTTAACGGCCGAGCCGTCTCCCCAGCCGGCTGTTTTGAGACAAAGTCTAATGTAGCCCAGACTAACCTCGAATTGGCTCTCTAGGCAAGTCTGTCCTTGAACCCCTGCCCCTCATGCCTCCACCTGACACAGGCCAGGGTTACGGGCACGTACCTGTGCTGGGCTGATCTGAATTTTTAGGATAGCAATACTGAGACTGAAACTTAGGCATGAACGACTGGCACTTGAGATGGGCCTTCTGTCTGACAGGAAGCAGGGAAGAGCTTCTCCTAGGAGATCATTTGGTTGGAACTCGCTTGAAGAAACAAGCTAGAAGCTATAACCTGGCAAGTAGTGTGGAACCTCTAGAAGGTCAGGCTAGCCACAATTCCTAACCACACAAGGCTCTCCAGGATCTTGGCTCTCAAGGCAATGCCTTTATTTGAGAGTTTATATAAGAGTTCAGACACCTCCACTTCACTTTCTTCTCGCTTTGCAGGCTGGCTCAGTGACTGTGATCCATTGTCTCAACTCCATTCCCTAGTTCATTGGGCATCCTAGAGCCCTGTGGAGACAGCACCTTCCTTACCTCAACACCACACTGGGAAGCCATGATGGAAGGATCCCAGGAAGTGGCCCTGAGCCAAATCAAGTAGAAAAGCAGGTTCCTGAGTCCCTTTCTGCCTGCCCCCCACCCCCTTCTGTCACTTTGTGTCTAGCTCGGAAGACTTAGGCAGACTCACCTCCATCAAGAAAAGATCACAGGAACTTGGCTGGAGTGCCAGGAAGCAGACGTCTACCAGGCTCAACAGATACTCACCTCCTGCAAAGGAGGCAGGGAGCAGCAGGCAGATCCGTCTGCAGCCTGCAGCGTCTCTTCTTCCTGCTCTACTGTCATCCCAAGTTAGACATTAAGTTGGGCTTTCTGAGGGTCAGCTTAACTGAGAGCAATTGTCGGGTCGTTTTCTGTGCTCCTGCTGCTAGGTCTAGAAGGTTAAGGTGCCTGTCTTTGAAGACAAGTCGGAACAGTCTTCACTGAGACAGTGTCTTTAGACACATCTCAAATCCCAGGCTGGCCTCAGACTTACTAAGCAGCTGATTTGTCTTTGAATTCCTCGTCCTCTAAGTTCCACCTCCCAATTCTGGGGATACAGGTATGCACACCGGGCCTGCTTGAGACAAGGCCTTTGTGCCCAGGTTTGCTTTGCCTGGGCACTTTCAACATGCTACACATTTAGGTCCTAACTGCCGCCACTGCTGGAGCATCAGGGAAAATGAGTGCAAATCTGATGGTGAGCTGACAGAGGCAGAGAGAAGTCAGGAGAGGCACCAGTTTCTCTGTAACCAATGGCCCTCTGGCAACAACTGTTCTGTCTCCACTTCCCACGTGTAAGCACTGTCCCAGGAAAACACACCTGCCCTTTCCTAGGTCCTGAGTATGCTCTGTCTATAGAGATGCCTGTCTATATCTGGACAGGCACTTAGGGTTAGCCACCCAGAATCCAGAAGCTCAAGAACAGAACACACCCTGGCTAATGGCCAGCCAGTCCCAAGCCTATAGGTAGTTTGGGGTAGAGGCTGGAGTGGAAGCTTGTCAGCATACCTCCACCCCACTCTTCAGGGGGCTTGGCCTGAAGGAAACCTGCCCAGAGCTGCCCCTTCTGAGGCAGGAAGCCTTTCCCATCCTCCTCCTCTCCACTCAGTCTCACCAGATTCCAAGCCACACCCTACCCTTGGAAATGAAGAAACTGAGGACCAAAATTAGTCTTAACTGGCTCAAAGGCAGGAGGAGTGCCAAAAGGAGCCTCCATAGTGGCAGAGTTCCTGGAACACAAACCCAGCCTTTCCATGGGTACAGAAATGCTTGAGCTTCTGTGCAGGCGGCTGGGCTGGCTGAGTCATTCTTCTTTGACATATTCCCTCCTATCCTTCATTCCCAGGAACCTTAAGAGATCAGGTATAAATAGACAGTCAAAGGCAATGGCATTGTAATAAAGACACTGCTTTTATTTAGTTTGATATGTTTCTATACAGAATGCAGAAAACACATCTTAAAATCATATAGAAGGAAATAAAAACACATCAGTGGTTGGTGAACACTTGAATGTGAGATTGGCTCTCCGTCTCAGAGTCCGATGGCCATCGCCAGCTCAGGGCTCAGGGAGGAGGCTGCCTGCAAAGGCATTGTTGCTCTTGTTATTCTGTTCACTGCCCCATTGCCTCCAGTTGCTATGACAACAGGCCACTCTGGGCCAGCCTCCTCTCTACATGGCAATGCCCAATGGTGGGGTTGCTAAGAGCAACAGAACTATCTGGAAGGCTTTCCAAAGCCTTCACCTGGAATATTGGGATTTACTTATTATTTATTTTTGATGAGGTCACCAGAAATAATTTCATCAGGCTAGATCCCTGTTCCTGACTCTGGGACATCAGGGAAACTCCAGCTTGGACCAGAGCTTGGAGGCACAAGGCCCAGTTACCAGCCACCCATGAAGCACTCATCTGCAGACTCCCCCCCATGGGGCACTGCTCACTGTAGAGAACCCTGCTGAGGGCTGAGCAGGAAGGGTAGGCCCTGTGGAGAATGCAGGGGGAACAACCCTTTAGAAACAGCACATCCCTCCTACCGGCTTTCCCTTCCTGAGACAGCATACCCTCTGCTAAAACAGTCGATATGGCTTAGAAGTTACTGCTCCGTGTGCAAAGGGAGCCTGGGTCCACCCACCCGCCCTCCATCAGGGAAGGGATACATTATTGCAAAAGGCATTCCTCTCTAAAAGGTACCCGAAATAACTCAGACATCAAGAAAAGGCATGCTCAAAATGGTTTCTTCCAAAGGAGGAGAATCAAAGCAGAGTGGGTGCCCCTGAGTCATGGGACAGAGATACAGATGGATGGACGGTGTTCTGCTAAAAAAAGGCAAAGGAAGCCTCTATGTAACCCAGAATTAAACCCATTAGGAAAAGAAGGTGGGGGGGGGGGTCAAAATGAGCAAAGCCATCAGTTCCATGGAATCAACACTAGGAGCTTGTACAAACTGCTGTTAAGCATCACCGTTTTTTAATCTTTTTTTTTTTAATAAAACAATTTGAGGCTGTATAAAAACTTTAGTAAAAAATTAGCTTTGAGAGCCCACAGATTTTTACTATGAACTATTGCTGGCACTCCTCCCCAGCCACCAGACCTTTTCCAGTTGTTCAGGCCCAAGGCCCAGGACTGGAGCGCCAGAGAAGAGGGATGGGGTGCATGGGGTGGGGCTGTGGACCGGGGACAGAGTGGCCAAGGTCAAGTGAGGAAAGATCATCACATGACATAAAAATATTGCATCTTCACCAAAATGTCCCCCACTGAGTGTTTCAAAGACCATGATACTCCTTTTAAGAGGGAAGAAAAAAGAAAAACAAACAAAACAAAAACCCACGGAGAAGGAAAAAAAAAAGGTTGATGTGGTCGAGTCCTTCGACCTTCCCAGGTGCCCCTACGAGCAGCTGGCCCACCTTGGAGCACCTAGGTTGGGGGCCACAGCCACCAATGCCTCTTAGAGTCCCTTTTCCACAGAAATGAAGACCCCCTCAGTGGTAGGCCACTAGCGTGCATGGGGTAGAGGTCAGGATGTCCATGGCCCAAGAGGCCCCTCCAGCTTCCAGCCCCTGGCAATAGCGGGAGAGCAAACCCAGCACCAGGGCCCTGGCACCAGAACCAGGGCCAGGAGGCCCTCAGTCAGGCTCTGGGATATCAGAGCAACCAAGTTGACATAGTGTGAAAAAATAGGATTCCTTTGATAAAAAATACTGTCCCTTGGTCTTCTCTAAGTTTGAAACACCCTGGGAGCTTATTTTTAGCAAAGCAATTCCCCATACCCACCCAAAAATTATACGTACAAGTTTAGGTAAACAGCAGATTAAATGTAAAAACTTAACCTTAACTTCTGAAAGTCCTTTGAATTTAATCTTTAGCTACTGTTTTCCATGTTACATCCTGCAGCTAGACACACGTGAATAGAAAAAACAGTACAGTTAGTGTTAAAGGCAAAATGCAGAGAGCTGGGGGCCACCCAGCACTGCCTGCGAGTTCATTCACGGTTCCTCGCTCCCTCCTCCTACCTCTACTCAAACAGTGCTTTCAGAGCCAGCCTTCAAAACGCAGCGAAGAATTTTCTATGAACAAACAAAAAGCTGTTAGGCAAAAAATAAAAATAAAAAAGTCCCCAAAGTCTCTCCAGCAGCTTTGGGGTTTGGGAGGACCAGAGAGGGCGGGCTTGTCCAGGCCCTGTGTGTCAGTGTGTGCTAGGTCAGGTGTTGGCTACCGGCAGGCAACGGTCTGTGGACCACCGGTCTCTACAGACAACACCGAGTTGTCTCCAGGCCCTGCCCTACCCCTGCCTCCACCCAGGCGCTTGTGGGTTAAGGGGGGACATACGGAGGGGGTGATCGGTATGGGGTCATGTTCTTGGGACGAGAACCCTTGCCCTCCATGGGAGCCGTGAAGGGTGGGGGTGGCTGGTAGGGAGGTGCATTAGGATCCTCATCCCGCAGAGGTGTGTACTCTCCCACAGTGTCCTGGTTCAGAGGAGTGGTCTCGGGCACGCTCTGGTTGGGGTACTCAGGAGGTGGGAGGGGAGCCTTCTCTTCCTGCAAGATGAGTGGCATGCTGGAAGAGGGTGGGGGCTTGGAGTCATCCAGCTCATCTGCAAAGATGATAGGCACCCCCTTTTTGATAAAGGTGGCCTGGTCCTCAAGGGTCAGCTTGCCCTTCCGCTTCTTACGATAGCAGATCATAGCAATGATTCCAGCAATGAGCAGGATGGCTGCAACCACAACAGCTGGAATGACCGTGTGCAGGTAAACATCATCCTCACTGCTCTTCTCTGGGTCCCTGTCTGGAACCTCTGTGGCTGGTGCTGCTGAGGTTCCAGGAGAGGGTGGTGCCACAGGGATAAACTGTAGGTGCCGACAACTGCCAGAGCCTGTCACGGCAATACTCACAGCCTTAAAGTCAGGCTCCAGAGCATTGGAGAAGGCAGGCCGAGGTTTCCCGTTTTCATCAGCAATCCTGCGGCTCAGCCCTATGATCTGTTCCTTGGGGCAGGGCTCCAGAGGCAGTGTGTTGTTGGTCCATTCCACCACAATAGAGCCACGGGTGATGTTCTGAAGGGTGATACTGCTGCAGTTTCGGTCCCCAAAGGCAAAAGCTAGCTTCTTCACCAAAGCAATTTTCTTGTGGATGTCATTCACCACTGGTGCTGGGTCACCTGTAAACTTGGCCTTAAACCTTGCAGGAGCTTTGTCCCCTTGTGGGCGCTTGTGAACATGGATCTCGAAGGCGTCCACAGCAGAAAGGCCCCCTTTGTCTGTGGCGTGCATGAAATACTCATGCTTTCCCACATGGCTGCTATCAGGCAGGCCGTACATGAGCTGGCTGTTGCTGTTGAACTGAACCCAAGACTTCTCGCCTACCAGCTGCTGCTCCCGCAGCTTCAGGGTCAGCTTGAGCTTGTCAGTAGTGGTGTCCTCATTGTCATAGAAGGTGTCTGATGGAATCTTCACCTCAAAGTAGGTGCCCACCCAGGCATCCACCCTATCAATGTGGTTCTTGAGCTCTGGCCGCTGGTTAGCTTCTCCACCACGGGGCACTCCACTGGTGGTAGTACGGATACGAGTAGGTGGGGAAGCTGTCTCCAATCTGGTGATGGGTGCTTTGGTGGTGACCCGGGGTACTGGTCGGGGTGTCCGTGGTTTTTTGGTTGGCCTTCGAGTTGTGGTGGTTGAGGAATCAGTTGAAGGCGTTGCTGGTTTTGGCGTGGATACTCGTGGCTTCTTGGTGGTAGTTGTTGGAGGAGTAACAACTGCTGTGGGCTCTACATAGCCAGGAATGGTCAATGTTGGCCGAATCTGGCCAGGAACTGTGGTGCCAGCTTCTGACACCCGAGTAGGCTGGATAGGGCCCAGGGTTGGGGTCTGAATAATGGCACCTCGAGTCCGAGTGGTGACTGTGGGCTTCCCAGGAACAGGATCCCTGACAGGAGGAGCCATGGTCTCTGTTGGGGGTGCAATGGCTGGAGATGTGGGGGTAGGCACTATCCTGGATGGTGGCTCCTGGATGGCCGTGGTTGGGGGCCCAATGGCAGTAACGGGTGTAGGTGTAGCATGGATCTGCCTCCGGATTCGTTTGGGGAGAGTTGGCTTCTTATTGGCAATGTGCCAACCCACCACAGGATAACCAAGTTGGGCAGACATAGCACCCTCCCTAGCAGGAGTTTCTACACCACGAATGTCAGGCACACTATTCTGGTTCAAGGAGCAGCCTAGCTTCCATGAAAGCAGAGCCCCATTCTCTACCACTTTCTTTGCATTTCCTGGGCCAGCCATGAAAGCTGACATGTCAAATAGTCTATTATTTACTACAGGTACCAACTTCATGTTGTGAAGTTCTACTTCTGAGAAGCTCTGCATTCTGTTCAGGAGATCAATCCTTTCCTTTGGGGTCATCTTGGTGAGGTCAGCATCCAGTATCACTGTAAGGACAGTCACTGGCTCATCAGCAGCACAGGCAGATGACACTACTTCACCAGGGTCTGAGGAGGCTGCCCGTACAGA
>CABHPR010119389.1:1394-26023 GCA_902168415.1 Peromyscus melanophrys
GGGGGTCTCCGGGGATGGTGGACTTGGGGGCAGGGCTTGGAGACTGTCAGACTGCTTTTTATAGCACCCAGAACCACCACCCAGTGGTGGAAACATCTGTAATGGGATAGGCCCTATCACATTAATCACTAATTAAGAAAATAGCCTACAATCTTGCAACAGTGTTTCCTACAGACCAATCATATGTTGGCACATTCTCAGTCGAGAATCCCTCTTCCCAAATGACCCTAGCTTGTGTCAAGTTGACCTAAAACTAGCCTGCACAGCTGTTTGGCAAGGAGTATTTAAGATGACTCTTTCGAGCCAGTGTGTTCTCATGGAAAGTAACTCCCTGTTGGGAGACTGTACGACATAGTAATAGTTCCCTCTGTGGGGCCTTTAGACCATAATAGCATGCATCTTGCCAGTTTCTTCTCATCCTCTCTGCTCTGCAGCTTCAGGGTAACATAGACTCACTGGCCATCACTACTAGTGTCTTTCAATTTTCTAGAGTTTCTTAATGATGGGCTCTGAAGTGTGGACTTTTCTTTTAAATGGTGTTTTTCTATTATTTGAAAGTTACATACATTTATACAAAGTATATTGATCATATCCATTCACCACTACCTCCCACCAACTTCCCATAGTGCCCTCCACCAAGAACACTCCTTCCCAACTCTGTATCTTCTTTTTATTTATTTTTATTTTGTTTCTGTTATTAATAATCCTATTAGTCCAATTAGTGATATCCATATACACATGGATATATAGGCCCTTCCTGGGTGGGGTCAGCTCATGGCTTCTCCTGGATCTGGGTGTTGCCTGCCACTAAGCCTGTCACAAAAGCTGTGTCTGGGCCTCTAAGCCTGTCATGGCAGTTGTGTGGTCAAGCATTTTTTGGTCTCCCCACACTCCCCTCTTCACAAGTACCAATGACAGGACTCAAACATGAGTCCTATCTGCCCAGGGGTTCAAAGGTATTGGGACCTAAGAACCACTAGCTAACAGATTTTTCTAGGTCAACAATAGCTGTATCTATTGCCATTCTTAAGGCTCTGTAGTTCTTATCTTTGAGTACAATAGATTATAATCTTGAATGGTTTATACAGAAATAATAATTTCTTAAGGCCATATAATACCACTTTGATTCTGCACAAAGAAGGTCAAGTGTTTTATATTATTGCAGAACCATTTTAGTTAATAAATTTATCAGTTGACAACTCTGAAACTACTTTCCTGGCATATCAATGGGCATTTTGTTAGCCATTTTGTCCCCTATGCCAGGAAGGTTTTGTTTTGTTTTGTTTTGTTTTTGTTTTTTGTTTTTTGGGGTGTTTTTTTTTTGACCCAGCATTTCAACCTATTTTGGAAAGGGAACATGGGATGGGATGATGTATTTTTTGGAAATGCTTCGAGCTGACATTGGGGCATTGTTGTCAGGCCCCCCCCTCAAAAAAGCTGAAAGGCTAGTTAAAGCCTGAAAGGCTAGTCAAAGGCTGAAAGGCTAGTTAAAGGCTAGGCAATGGGGCATCTGTCAGAAGCATGTGGTTATCAGCAACTAAAGCTTGAAGGTATATGTCAGTCAAGTGGAAACCTGTTGAGACAATTTTAAACTAGGAACAGAAGTTAAAATTTATTAACTTATTTGGAACTTTTAGGCCCATAGTCTTAGTAATTGGGAAGGGCAAGAGGCCCAAGACCAGGGGAGAGAAAAATACTATCCTTAGGAATAGACAAGTGGGGAAATTTTAAGCTGTACTTATGTGGAGTCCTTTTGACCTCTGTGAAGTGGATCTAAGTTTTATGACTTTTTTAATCCTCTGAGGCCTATATAAATTTTTATCTTACAAAATAACATAAAAGTTTTAGATACATTAGTGTTACCAATGTGTATTGAAATCCATATCATAGACAAAGCAGGTTATGGATATCTGTAAAAAATGCAGAAGTAGACTCATATCTTTGAGTCCTAGCAAGAATTACAAATTCAAGTTAAAAGCATGTGCATTTTTCTTTTGTCTAGAGAACCAAGTATAGATTGGACAGATGAGAAGCACTTTTAAGTTTATATTTAGATGACAATTTAAATAAATCTAAAATGTTGAACTTGTGACTGATCAGTAAGTAGTCACTTCTCTACCAGCTTATCAGAACTCTATTAAATGTTAAGCTCTGAACTTTTATTTCATAGAAGAGGAAAGCAGTCTGAAACATTTTTCATAATTTAAATAATTTATTTATATCGTTACAACTTGCATTTATATCTTAAATCATTTTTTGAGATTCTCAAAGCTTATATGCTTTCATATCCTCAGACCTTTACGTATCTTAAAACATTCTTAGACCCTTAAAACTTGCATAGACTTTTACATTCTCAGACCTTTTTTTAGACCCATATTTAAACCTTTATGACTTATTTAAACTTTCCTATCTTAGAACATTTTTATACAAATGAGCTAACAAGCGGGCTATAGCTTTGTGGAAGGATCTGGTTGTCTGATACTGTCAAGCTGACAAAGTTATAGCTAGCCTAGCTGTCAATACTATCAGAGATCTAATAAGGATAAATTTGAGTGCAGATCAAGCAGCTTCTGATTCTATAGGGACCAGCCCATACACAGGAAGGACTCCATAGTGTTGGAGGCAGAAGTATCAGAACACTATTAATTTCAGCCACCAGGTCATAAGGGGAGAGTTTTTCCTGTGGAAGAGGAACATGGTGAAGACTGATATTACTTTGTCTAGACAAAGGAGTTGCAATCAATTCACCAGTGTCCTGCTGCTTTTCCACAGTCTGGGCTGGGTCCTGGTGGCAGATATTGCATTGGGGCATCTCACCCTGTGGTCAGCATTGCCTTAATCCAGCTGAAGACATTGTGGTGCCCCATAATCTTCTTTGGTGACCTTGGGTCACTGCTAGGATCTGGGAGTATGTCTGATATAATAAGCTTTTAGATCAACATTTTAAATGCCATATTCTGCAGATCTCTGAAGTAGGAGGGCTGTCCAGGTATATCTGAATAGATAAACCTTGTTTCTAGTTACTTTTTTAAGCTCAACCCTGAAACATATACAAGGGACTAAGTAAAGCTTATCTCTCTTACTACATCAGCACTTAGCATGACTACAGTTAAAGAGGTTGATTATTTATAAGATGAATATTTACTTGTGTTCTCTAACAGTCTACTGTAGCAGGAATCTTAAAAGTTCTTATTAATAAAATCAAACCTGAGCCAGGTATTGGGGTAGCCTTAAAACAATGATTTTTGAATTGAAGCTCTTCTAGATCAAATATGGGTTCAGTAAAGAAACCAAAACAAAATAGCCATATGTTAATGGAAGGGCTGTAAGTTCCTTTTGCCAGAGATACGGAGGGTGAGTCCATTTTTAGCAAGCAGGAACTTTCTCCAAGCCCCTGAGGGAATGGGAGCTTTATCTAAATGCCTGGCCTTAGGAAAAGGACTTTGTAGTTTTATCTCTGTTAAGTATGAGCCTTAAAAAACAATTTCTCAATTGAAGCTCTTTTTAGTATCAATATAAAAGATTTATATGACTCAGTTTATCCAAATAACTTAAGCTTAACATATTTAGCAAAGACAAAGAGGCTAGACATACATTCTTAAACCTGAAAAGACCTTGAGTAAGAAGAAACATTCTCCAAGCCACTGGTTCTCAACTTTCCCAATGCTTTGACCTTTCAATATAGTTCCCCATGTTGTAGTACCCACCCATTACAAAATGTTTCTCATTGTTATTTCATAACTGCAGTTTTGCCATTGTTATAAATCTCAATGCCAACATTGGACATACACGTGTTCCTAGGCTATCTCTGTAAAAGTTTTTTTTTAACCCCCAAAGGGTCAAGTCTCTTGGAGGCAGAAGCTGTTCCAAGCCGTTTCCCAGAATGCTTAGGTCATTGTCTTGCTTCATCACAAGAAATGAACATCACAGTTTCTGGTTAGTATTTGGTGCTTATGGCTGTTACCCTAATTTTTAGCCTTTTATTTTAGCTCCAAATATTAACAATATAGAATATTTTATAACGTAAATGTTTCATAGCCTTATAAACTTAAATATTTAAAAAAATTGTCCTTAAAAAGGTTAAGATCTCTCAAATATCTTCCTGCAATATCAAAAATAAAGTGCACTCTTTTGCTTTAAGAGAGAACACATGGAATCACCACAACCTGTATAAAGTAAAACCAAGCTCCAGAGTGCAAACAATCTCAAAGTTCAATATCTGAGATTCATTCACGATCCTTTTGGTTCTTTTTCTTAGAGGCTTGGATCATTTCTTGGGCCCTACCCTTGGTAGCATATACATAGCCTGCCTTCTATATCTCAGCACTCAGAAGGCAGAGGCAGGCGGATCTCTGTGAGTTTGAGGCCAGACTGGGCTACAGAGTAAGATCCAGGAAAGGCACAAAGCTACACAGAGAAACTCTGTCTCGAAAACAAACAAACAAACAAACAAACAAACAAAAAACACCGATACTTGTGGCCACATTTTTCACACTCATAAAGGCAGGACCTTTCCAACAGAAAGGCAAACAATTTTCCCAGGGAAACAGTGTCAGCTGACCAACTCAAAAATCCTAAAATAAGAGTCTACAGTTTTTGTGAGTCAGGAAAAGAACAAACTTACAACACATAAGACAACAATACAGCTTTCCTGCTGCCTGGAGACAAAATCAAAAGGAAGACGCCAGCCTCATGCCAATCCCGTGGAAGCAAACTGCATCATCTGTACAAATCCAATTCAAATACAAATCAACCAAAGGGATCCAAACCTGTCCAAAGGGATTTCTGCAGGTACTTACAAATTTTGGGCTCACTTACAAAAGCATATCCAACAGGCCAAATGGATATCCCAAAAGTCCATTTACAAAAGGATATCCAAATGAAAGTAAACATAGAAAGCATGAAAGTAAACACAGACTCAGAGAAAACGTACTGACCAGCTTCAGGCTCTATGGGTGGTGGTCCTGGTGGGCTTGGGGTATCCTAGACGAGCCCCTAAATGTTATACCCAGATCGCAGGGACCCTCAAAAGACCATCACAGAGACTGAATCCCATATATAAAAGCAAAGAGCCTTTATTTCATGGTCGGAGCTTGGACTCTCTGTCTGATGCAGCAGTGAGAGCAGAGAGCCCCAAGCCCAGGCAGGGTGGGATTTTTATCATAGCAGAGGTTGGGGTGAGGGGATTTCCAGGGTTCAGAACCCTGATTGGCTGACATTTGTCTAGGGATATAGGAAATGTTTGGAATGTCAGGTATTTCCCCTTAGATGTAGGCCCTCCCTGGGTGGTGTCCTGGATCTGAGTGTTGCCTGCCAGTAAGCCTGTCACAGAAACTGTGTCTGGGCCTCTGAGCCTGTCTTGGCAGTTGTGTGATAAAGCTGTTTTGGGCTTTCCCACACTTGCCTCTTATAACAATGTTCTTTTTGTGTGCCACAATTTTCTAATTTCTAATAGAGGGCTGAAGCTGGCCCAGTTGTGATAGGGACAAGAGAGAGAAACGGTGGAACCCAGAAGAATCAGAGGGCATGACCACGGTTCCTGAGCCCTTCAGCACCTAACACATCTATGAATGTCGTACTGCTGCCCTGGGCCAGGTGCTTCAGCTGGAGGCCCAGAGCTGTGGGTGCAGGTGCTGTGGAGGGGCAGCTTTGAGGTGATATTACTGTGCCCCAATGGCAGCAATACTGAACTCTGGAATGCTCTTAAGAAGGGCCTGCCACAAAAACTCCAATTTCCTAAGGAGTTTTGGGCAGGAGTCCCCATGATGAACTGTTGCTCTCTGGAGACACTGGAGCATTTACGGTGGCATACAGCCAAACTTAAGCTATGTACCTGTAGCCATAGTTCCTTCCTCACCAGAAACAATGGCTCAGTTGTGAGCTAACCTCCAATAAGGCATTGTAAAAGTATTTGAATTGTTTTAATAATAGTTGAAAAAAGTTTTAAAAAATGCCCTTGGGGCTGGAGAGATTGTTCAGTGTGTAAGAGCACTAGCTGAACTTTCAGAGGGCCCAAGTTAAGTCCCCAGCACCTGCTTCACACAGCTCACCACCACCTATAACTCCAACTCCAACACCTATAACTACAAGGAATGGCACCTGTATACATGTGGCATTCGCTCACATATCTGTAAGTACCAATAAATCTTTAAAGCATATCCAATTCAATCAAGTCTTAAAATAAGACTTTTGTCAATACAATAAAATGTCAATTAGAAGAAAATTGATGATTAAAAAGTGATCATATGTGCTGGAGAGTTAACTCAGGGTTTAAGAACACTTGATGCTCTTCCAGAGGACCCAGATTCAATACCCAGCACCCATATAGCTGCTCACAACCATCATTAACTCCAATTCCAAGGAAGATCAACTGATGCCCTATTTTGGTCTCTATGGGAACCGCCACACACATGGTCTACAGGCATACAAGCAGGCAAAACACCAATAAAATAAAATAAATTAAAATGCCCATAGAAGTAGAAAGAAGGGAATCTTTGCACACTGCAGTGGCAATGTAACTATGGCCATCATGGAAAACAGTATGGAATTTTTTTGAGAACAAAACAAAACCTAAGAGTGAAACTACCAAGCTCCATATGGAGGCTCACACATGTACTCTTAGCACTTGAAAGGCTGAAGCAGTAGCATTGCTGAGTTGAGGTCAGCATGGGCTATATAATGAGTTGCAGGTGGCCAGTCTGGGCTATAGGTTGAGATCCTACCCCAAGAGAGGAGGGAGGTGGTAAGGGAGAGAAAGAGGAAGGAGGACAGCCATTACTGACCATGCAGCCACATGAAATGAAATCTGTACGGGGAAGACCTATCTGTACGCCCATGTTTACTGCAGCACTGTTCTCACTAGGCAAGAAGTGGAAACAACCTAAGTGTCCACCAACTGATGAATGGATCAAGGGAACATCATTCAACCACCGGAAAAAAAAGAAAGATAAATTACAGCCATCTACAACAGCATGGTTGGAACTGGAGCTCATTCTGTTAAGGGAAATAACAGAACTATAAATGCTACATGATCTCACTCATACAGAGAATATAATACAGTCAATGTCAAATCTCAGAGAAGTTGAGAGTAGAGTGGTGCTTACCAGAGGCTGGGATGAGGAAGGAATGGATGGGAGTGGTTGGTTAATAGGTACTAAGTTGGGAGAAAGACACTCTGGTGTTTCGGTTTGTCTATTATTGGTTTGTTTGCTGTGTTAGGAAACAAGTACAGGGCCTCACACATACTAGGCAAATAGTTGAGCAAAGCTATACTTCCAGCCCAATTATAGTATATTCTAATCCACAGCAACATGAATGTATAATGATAAGATTTGATTTTTCCCTTTTTGTATTTTTTTTTTGCTATATACTTCAAAAAGCTAGAAGAAAGGATTTTGAGTATTTTTATTACAAAGAAAGCATGGATGCTTTAAGAGGTGGATATGGCTACCATGAGATGAACATTACATAGTACATATATCAACACATTACCTGGTACCCCATAAATGTATACGTTTTATATGCCAGTTGAACAAAGGACATATAAAATAGAAATCTTAAAATTATTAGGTCAAAAGACACTAAATCATTCCATTCAATTGTCAGAAGTTTTTAAATACCATCTCTGGAATTCTCCACATAACATCCCAGATGGATAGAGATCTTGACCCCATTCATCCGTCACCACTGTTCAAAGCTCTAGGTTGCCCTTACCAGGTGAGAAGGCTAGGGCATTTAGTCACTGACACTCACCCATCATTGTCAAGGGTATTTCTAGGGATATTGACTCCTGGTTCTCTGGCCTGTCTGAAACTTGGGTCAAATAATCATCTGTAGTTTGAAAGAGAGGTGAGGGTGTTCTTGAGAGGAGGCTGTATGCTCTTATGGAAGGAGGGGCCAGGCATGAATAGGAAAGTGAAAGCGGAGACAATGTATAAAGCATTGGAGATTTTACTCCAGGGCCATAAGGTGGAGGCAAGGAAATTGGTATCAAAGTCCTGGCTCCACCATTTAATTTCTGTGTTTCTACAGCTTGAAAATATGATGTTTTTATTTCCTCATTTCTTTACTTCAAAAATGAGTATGATATGAGCCCACCCCCCCAAGCTGAGGAGCTGTTCACAGTTGATGGTTGCTAAGGGAGAGAGAGTCAATTTTCTTTTTAAAATAAATATGGAACGTTCCACACATTTGCATGTCATCCTTGCTCAGGGTCCATGCCATGCTAATCTTCTCTGGATCACTACAATTTTTAGTATACATGCTGATGATTCGAGCATGAGTTAGTTTTGTCTAAGGATGTAGTCACTTAATAGGTTGACCATGCTCCAGTGGATGCCCTACACTCAACCACATGTGGGCAGCACTAATTGGACTCAGTTGGTTATTTAAAAAAAGAGAGAAAAGGAAAAGAAAAAGAAGACATGAAGTTAGGAGGGAGATGTGTTGGGGGAGAACCCTAGAGAAGCTGGAGGGGGTGAGTGTGGACTGAATATGGTGAAAATACATCATATACATGTATGAAACTCTCAAAGAATAAATAAAAGACACCATATTAAAATGAGCATAATGTCACTGCATCCAGCTTTAAGCACTGTTATGCCCTATGCTTAATAGGACATATATTAAGAATTACATGACCTTACTTTTAAAGAGTTTATGGCTTAATGGAGGTAGGATAGCACAGTAATGAAGACCATTCATTGTTTTTTCTACTAAGTGTAAGTGATCTTGCTAGATTCTTCCTTTAAATTAACTGTCATCCAGATGACAACCCTGCAAAGGAGTTACAGCTGACTTCAACTTAAGGATGAAAGTGGCCCTCAGGAAGGGTGAATGATGAATTCAAGGCCACATGGCTAGTGAAAATCAGCTGGAATTCATTCGACAAAGCCTGAAAGACAAATCATTGTACTGGTGTGGTCTGGGCTGAGAAAAGAATGAGCAAAACTCATAAAACAGTGGCAGTGAGTGATAGGTTGACCACTCACCAGTGGCTGCCCATACCCAAAGTAGAGTTGCTAGTTACAACAAAGTTGGAGGGGTAGGGAGGTGGAGGTGGATCTGGGAGGAGTTAAAAGGAAGATTTGGGCCAGGCGGTGGTGGTGCACGCCTTTAATCCCAGCACTCGGGAGGCAGAGGCAGGCGGATCTCTGTGAGTTCAAGGCCAGCCTGGACTACCAAGAGAGTTCCAGGAAAGGCGCAAAGCTACATAGAGAAACCCTGTCTCAAAAAACCAAAAAAAAAAAAAAAAAAAAAAAAAAAAAAAAAAAAAAAAAAAAAAACCAAAAAAACAAAAAAACAACAAAAAAAGGAAGATTTGGGGATGAATACAATCAAAATATATTGTATGAATTAAGAATTAGGAATCAAAGAATTAAGAAAAATATTTATTAAAAAACAGAATATAGGCCGGGCGGTGGTGGCGCACGCCTTTAATCCCAGCACTCAGGAGGCAGAGCCAGGTGGATCTCTGTGAGTTCGAGGCCAGCCTGGTCTACAGAGTGAGATCCAGGACAGGAACCAAAACTACACAGAGAAACCCTGTCTCGAAAAAACAAAAAACAAAAACAAAAGCAAAAGAATATAGTTCATAAGGAAGGCAGCAAAAATGTACCTTAAAGCTATAGTAAGGGTTATAAAAAAGGAGTAGGAAAAATAGAATCACATGATTGAGAGCTTTCCTGTGCCAAGCTAAGGGTTTTCCAAGTATTTGTTAGGACACTCTCAATAGAATTTTTCTGGGAGCTGGAAGGAGCATTTTTAACATGCAGATGAGAAGTATCACTATTAAAATTTTAACAAAAATATAATTAGAGAAAAGACTAGATCACACACACACACACACACACACACACACACACACACATATGATTGCAGAAATTCAAAAAATACTTACTGGCTCAAGAACAGACAAAAATCAATTAATGGAAGAGAACTGGTAGCTGGGAAAATGAGTTTGTTTCTGTACAAAACTGAATATTTAATCAGGAAAGAAACAGAAAAGAGGGGGAAAGGTCATTTAACATATGTTGTTGAGAAACAAAGTAGGTTTAAGAAAAGGACATTCCCACCTTATGTCATATATCAAGTAAAATTCTGGGAGGGCTGGACATTCTTCCTTCAGATGAATATAGAAAAAGAAATGGAAGAAACTCAAAGCCTAAGTTTTATTTCTGTTAGTTTGTCTCTGTAAACAATCAAATTTATATCAAAATAAAAGGCAGAAGACATTAACACACTTAGAAGGTATAATTAAGGCAAATCCAGCACTTCAACTCCATAGATTAATATGATCCTATGTGGCCAAATATGAAAACTACAGGAACAAAAAAATGGTATAAGGTATGCTATAACTGTGAAAAATAATGTGTTAGTTTTGTATTTCTATTACTGATGTAACAATTACCACAAAATTAACTTCTTAAATAACATAAATGTATTATCTTATAATTCTGGAGGTTTTAAGCTCAGTACAGGTCTCAATGGGCTCAAATCAAGGCACACTTTTGGAGGCACTAAAATGAGTTTCCTCAACCTCTAGGGGGAGCCCACACTCCTTGGTTATTGGCCCTTTCCTCCAGCAACTTCTGGTGGACTCCTAAAGGGACCGCCCTCCATAGTCACCTTTTACTTTTGTGTCTCTCCCCCCCCCCCTCCACTTTTAAGGACCTTTCTGCGTACATTGGCTTCACCCAGTGTGACGGCTAACTTGACAGAATCCCGAATCACCAAAGTAGACAAATCTCTGGGCATGTTTATGAGAGATTTTCTAAATTGGGTTAATTGAGGTGGAAAGACATACCATGATTATGGGTGTCACCATCCCATGGGCTGGGGTCACAGACTGAATAAAAAGGGGAAAGTGAGCTGAGCAATGGCATTCATCTCTCTCTGCTTCCTGACTGTGGATGCAATGTGACCTGCTACCTCAATCTCCTGCCAACATGCCTTCCCTAACAATGACGGAGCTTACCCTCAAATTGTGACTTAAAACAAACTCTTAAGTTTCTTTTGCTTTGTATTGTGTCAGAGGATTAACACACTCTGGTAATCCAGCATGCTCTCCTTCAGATGAGGCCAGTGGGGAAGAAAGTTTCGTTCCAACTACAACCTTAATTTTCACATTTTTATGAAACTTCTCCAGCTTTCAAGGCCTAGGCCATTGCCATCTTTGAGGGACAAAGATGGGAAAAAAGCCAAACCATAGATATAGATGTGGAGGCACATCCATGAAATTCCAGTACTCAGGACACAGGAGAGGAAAATCACATGTCCAAGGCCAGGATAGCTATACATACACACAGATCACATCACTACCAACTCCAGCAAAATAAACAATAAAACAGTTGTATACAGGGTAGTCTATTGGTAAGCAAGTATTGTATTCTATTTTCCCACTCTTTCATGATGCCATATTATTTTCATCATCTTTTGTAGATGAAAGACTGGTGGCAGATGGGCAAACATGAGAAAGCTCTTCTAAATTTCAGCCTCCCAGGGCTGGGTTAGCAGGTGAAGTTCTACTGCTTTTCTAGCATTCTTGTTTGTTTCTTTCCTGAACATTTTTAGATCCTCCTTAGCCTGAGACCTCCTAGGTGCCATAGTGACCCAGTTATTGTCAAGCAATCCTCAACCCTATCTGGCACAGGCGCCATCACAACCACTCGTTGTCCTGGCCACTTAGATACATACCTGGAGCCTCCCTGCAAAGGTGCTGAGCAAAAGCAAGGGCATTGTCCTACAGGATACTGAGAACAAGGAGTTAGAAATAACACAGTGAGGAACTGGCTGAATGCACTGTGTTGTGTAAGCAGACCCATCTACATTTTAAAAATAGACTAGGGGGATGGCTCAGTGGGTAAGAATACTTGCTGAAAAATCAAGAGAATATGAGTTCAAATTCCGAGTATCCATTTAAAAAATGTGACTGTCACCCAGCGTTGCAGGTGGAGATGGGCAGATCCCAGATGCTCAGTACCCAGCCCACCCAGATAAAGTGGTGAACTTCAGGTTCAGTGAGATATCCTGTCTCAAAAATGAAGTAGAAAATGATAGAGTACTCCAGATTTCCTCCTCTGGCCTCTGTACACACTCACACAGGCACTGAGGCACACACACACACACACACACACACACACACCACACACACAGAGAGAGAGAGAGAGAGAGAGAGAGAGAGAGAGAGAGAGAGAGAGAGAGAGAGAGTTTTTTAAAAGGCACAAAGGCATTCATAGTCTTTACACTTTTGGAAACACTATTTTGGGTTCTGGGAATGTAGCTTAGATGATAGAGTGCTTGCCAGGCATTCACTAAGTCCTGGGTTGATCCTCAGGACCATGCAAAGCCAGGTGTAGGTGTGCATGCCTGTAATAGTAGCATTGGGAAAATAGAGATAGGAGGGTCAGAAACAGGCCAGCAGGATGGTGCAGCAGGAAAAAGGAACTTACCACCAAGACTGGTGACTTGAATTGGATCTCCAGAATACACATGGTAGAAGAAAAGAACTGATTGCCACAAAGTTGTTCTCTGACAGTGTGTGCAAGCACACGCATGCATGCATGTATGCATGTACACACACAGAGAGAGACACACAAATAAACATATAAATTGTCTTTAAAACCAAGTTCAGGCCAGGTGTGGTGGCACCACCTTAATCCCAGCACCAGTGAAGGAGAAGAAGGTGGTGGATTTCTGTGAGTTTTGAGGCAAGCCTGGTCTACATAGAGAGTTTCAGGCCAATGAAGGCTACATAGTAAGACTTTATCTTAAAAGAGGGGGCAGGATCTACAAGAAGCCCTGTCACACACACAGAAGAAAACAATATTCGAAAGTACAGCTTAGTAGCATTTTCCTTTGGGGTGTACAGAAGTGTGGTCAAGAGCAAGTGGGTTATATCAAGGTTGGAACAGCATAGAAAAGGTTAGAGACTGGCAGGCACAATGCAGAACGAAGTGGAAGGCCAAGGAGAGAAGCTAGCTTTAAAGGTAGCCATCAATTCCAACAAGTTAGAAAAAACTTCTCAGAGCTGGGGTTTTTGACTCAGTTGACAGAATGCTTGCCTAGCATGCACCAAGCTCTGGATTCAGAACTCTGTAAACTGGGCATGGTGGCACAATCACTTGGAATCACAGCACTTAAGAGGTAGGAGCAGGAGCATAAAGATTCAACATTATCCTTGGTGCTCAAAGTTTCAGAGCAGCTGAATAATGTTGGGCTACAGATCCACAATACATTTCCTATCATATAGCATCATGTTTGAACACAGGCTGCGACAGGCCTGAAAGTCTTTGAGAGTCAACGTTCTTTAGCAAGCTCCCAGGGGCTGCTGCTGCTGTTGCTGGACTGTTGTTCACCATTCTCTGAGCAGCACAGATCAAACAAGAACTTGTATTTGTGTTCTACCTCCCACCTACAGAATAGGGAACCATGTGAGCAGGATCTTCAATCTGCTTTCTTACAAACTCTCTGGGTGAGTCTGATGTTCAAAGTTTCAGAGCAGCTGGAGAGGTCTTTGAGGCTTGTCTATAGACCCTACTCCCCACCACCTATCCCCTACATGGTATTTAGAAGGGGAACTTGGACCTAATGCAACCCAGGATAGACTCTCACTGGGCCCAAGAGCAGAGTATAAACATGGAACAGGAAAGACACACAAGCCTCCATTTGTAGCACGAATCTTAAAAGGTCTTATTAATAAAAACAAACCTGAACCCAGGTATTGGGGTGAACACTGGAAGATCAGAGAAGCAGAATAAGCCACAGCCACCTCACCTTGCCAATTCCTCAGCTGATCCTGTTTCCTCAGACTGTAAGCTTCTGAGTCCTTTTCCAGAATGAATCTAAGCTGAACTGTTGTTCAAAAGCCTAAAAGCTTAACCAGCCTCTAGTTCCTGGTCCTCACACCTTATACACTTTTCTGCTTTCTGCCATTACTTCCTCGGATTAAAGGTGTGAGTCACCGTGCCTGACTGTTTCCAGTGTGGCCTTGAACTCACAGAGATCCAGGCGGATCTCTGCCTCTGGAATGCTAGGATTAAAGGCATGTGGTACCACTGCCTAACCTCTATGTTTAATATAGTGGCTGTTCTGTTCTCTGACCCCAGATAAGTTTATTGGAGTGCATAATATTTTGGGGAACATAATACCACCACATCCATTCTCTTCCTCAGAGCTGTCTATGGCTGGAGCTACAGTTTCTTTTCCCAGAAGCTCTCTTCCATAGCATCCTTCTTCACTGCCGTGATGAAAGCAATTAAGATGCCAAAGCTTAGGATGCTTCATGTTGACAAATATGAGAGCAGGTTCAAGGTTATTGATTAGCCTCACTCTTCCTCCGCTAGTTTTCATGAGATTCTTGTGTGTATGTGTATGTGTATGTCTGTGGGATTGTGGACTTGTGTGTGTGTGTGTGTGTGTGTGTGTGTGTGTGTGTGTGTGTGTGTAAGCCAGAGGTGAGCCTTGGGTGCCATTTCTCAGGTGCCAGCCACCTTGTTTTATGAGACAGAGTCTGTCACTGGTTTGGCAGCCTGGTGCTTACCAAATTGTCTAGAATGGCTGGCCATCAAGTCCCAGGAATCCTCCTCTGTCACATCAGCATTGGGATTACAAGTGTATGTTATCACTCCTGGCTTTCTACATGGATGGATTCCAGGGATTGAACTCAGGTCTGCATGTTTCTATGCCACACACTTTACATGCTGAACTAACTCCCTTATTCCTTAATATGACTTTTACAGCAGGAAAGGAAGTGAGGCAAGACTTCACCTACACACTTCTGCAGAGTTTGGAGTGTATCCACAGGATCATGTCACATGTGCACTATTGTTATTCAGTCACGGGAGTTGGGAGCCACTGGTCCAAACTGGTTCTCCAGCAGCTTCCCTGGCTTTGATATAGACAAATCACCTGGGGATCTTGTAGAAAGGGAAACTTTCAATTCAGTAGATTAGAGGCAGGGCCAGGGACGCTGCATTTCAAAGAGGCTTCCAGTGCTGCTGCTGCTACTTCATGGATGACATCTGAGTATCAAAATGATAATATATACCCAATTTCTAGTCTACCTGCTCTCAGATGCCCTGGTATAGAATAACCAACATTTCCAGTTTGCCTTAAGTTGGAGGGGTATGTGTCAGTTTTCTAAGAATGTTCCAGATTAAAGTAGAATGAGCTGATTATCCTATGTAGGTACCTGGCTCTATCAGGACGAACATTTATTAGTGAAAACAACAGAGAACATAGTCAACTGTACTCTATTCCAAAATAAGCTCTTTTTAATCACATCTTTTTTTTAAACTAAGCTTGGATTTGGCCTTATCCTCCTTCTTAACATCAGTTCCAGAAACCACTACCAATCAATTACCATTGGCAAAAGAAATGAAACCTATTTCCAACCAAGATAGGAGCCAAAAAAACATTCTGCATCACTTACTGGTCTCTCTGTGGAAATACTAATCATGATGATGACAATGACAAATAATTTAGCCAAACTTGGTGTGTGTTGGGGAATAAATTTTTATACTTGGCAATAATAGTTGTAAGTGGGAATAAATAACCCATACATAGCACAATGATGAATCATGGAGCAGAAGAACTGTGTCTCAGAAAATGTAACATAGGAGACCAACAAGTGACTTCACTGAATGAGCCTGCTTCCTCCTCCATGAAATGGGAAATTTATGCTGGTCTTCCACTTAGGACTGATGCATGAGTCAAGTGCTCAGCATAGATTAACACATAGCAAACTTGTATTGTTTTCCTTTTGTCCAGTCTTGCTTTCCCAGAAGTCTCACTTCCCTAGTTATTGTGGTGATATTTTATTTGTGCTCTAATAAATAAAACTTGCCTGTAGATCAAAGGAAAAAGCCAACCATTATAAGTAAACACAAAAGTCATGCAATGTTAGCACACGCCTTTAATCCTATCACTTGGGAGGCAGGGATCTGTCTGGATCTATGTGAGTTCAAGGCCACACTGGGAACAGAGCCAGGTGTGGTGGCACACATCTAAAATTCCAACATTAGTTAACCATGGAGGTCTGGAGGTCTTTACAAACAGACAGGAAGTGACAGAGCTGGGCAGGAAGAGGAAGTGATGTAGCTGGACAGAGAGAGCAAATCAGATGGCAGAACAGCAAGGCATATAGGCATGGGTAGACAGGAAGTAACTCGCATTTGGAAGCTGCCGAGTTGGTGAGGTAAGGTTGGCTGGTGGCTGTTCCCATTCATCTGATCTCTCTCAGGCTTTAACCCCTATATCTGGCTCCATTTTTTTTATTTAATAAGACAGTTTAGAAATACATCTACAAGTTATAGATTTATCTGAATGTGAATTTATCCACACTCGGAGGAATAAAGCCAGATTGTTGGAGACAAATCATTTCTCCAGAATCATTAGGCAACTAGAATTCCCTCCTAGGGTCTTCTCTATCCCATAGGAGATCAAAGCACAAAGATGTGTGTAATAAATCTCTGTGTGGATGAGCCATGCTGGAAATCAAATGATACCCTCAGCTCTGAGTCTCAAAGGGAGCATCACCAACACTTCCTCCAGCCTTGTTTCTTTATCTGCTCTTTGTAGTCATTATCTCTTGCTGCTTGGATTTATTACATATGAAACTGAAATCAAGTAAGTGTCATCTAGAGGCCTATGAGGAATGATCCACTTCCAAGTTCCGGCAGTGATCATTAGCAAGATCTACTTCTTCAAAGGCTGGATGACCGAGGTCCTGGCTCACAGCTGTCAACAGGCCATACTCAATTCCTTGCCATTCTGGCTTCTCTAGTTTTCTTCGCTGAGATAGCTGTAAGATAACCCAGAAAGAAAGTAGTTACTTTATAATAACTTTTTAAAACTTATTATTTATTTTTATTTTCTGTGTATAGGTATTTTGCCTGCATGGATGTCTGTGCACCACATGGATGCTGTGGAGGTCAGAAGAGGGTGTTGGATACTTTGTATCTGGAGATATAGAGAGTTGTGAACTACTATGTAGATGCTAGGAACAGAAGCCAGATCATCTGCAAGATTAGCAAGTGTTAACAGCTGAGCTACCTCTCCAGCCCCACAAATAATACTTTTTTATAATCTAACCCTAGTGAGCACTTGTGCCACAGTCTACTGGTAAAATGACAAAAGATTACCTTACCACAAGCACCTTTTATTGCAATGTAATGTCAAAGCACTTTGAACTAGGTATTTGTAAAGAAACAAACCAAACCACAGCATCGTTTTATTACTGCTTCTAGAAAGGCTAGTTACACAGCTAGTTACTCCTCCATCATATCATTCAGGGAATAAAATTTTAAAATGATGTCATATCGTGCAGTATCAAGACAATAAGTTCATTAGAAAGGCAGCTATGGAAAAATCATGGTCAATGTCAAGTTTCAGAAAAATGTACTGAAATGTCTATGTTCATGTACAATCCATAAAAATAGCTGTCAGAAGACTTACCCTTCTCATTGCTCTGTCGTCCTTCTTGACCTCCTAACTTTATGAAAAAGTAACATGTTCCAACTTTAACCCTCCCACTCCAATGCTTCCTTTCAGTAAATGACTTCAAAGAACTCAATAATAACGATCCACGTGTGTCAAGTGTCAATTGTGCCGCTTAAGAATTACTTCTCCCTTTGACTATAAAATGTGTTGATAGCACAGTTTGTGTCAATTCAAATCACAAGTATTCAAAACAAGAACAGAGCTGGCACGGAGCTTAGCAATGATCTGTTTACTAGTGTTCAATCTTGACTGCATGTTGAAAATCAGCAAGAGGGTGCTTTTCAAAATTCTGGTGTCCTGAAAGCACTCCAAGACAATTTCACTAGACTCAGGGGTGAGATAGAAGGAGGATCCAGGATTTTTCAGGTTCCCTAGTACCTTAGCCAAGATGTCAAATCACTGCTGTAGTTTAGAAAATGTGTCCAGAAAGATGAAGTGACCATAACATATGACAGAGCTAAACTGCAGAATTACCAGCACCATGCTTTTCTTGTAGCAGATACTGAAGTGGTTTCTTTATTGGTGGTATCCAAAGCAGTGGCCCTTAACCTGTTTCCAGTGAGATAAGTGCAGGTACATGCAGGCCTTCTTAACTGTATAGATTCCTGCTTCTGCCACAACAGACTTCTATTCTGTGTTTTGTTTTGTAAAGCTATCCAGGCAATTCTAAAAGAGTAGCAAGGGTTACAGAAAATTGATGTGAGGCAGGAGAGATAGTCCAATGGTTTAATAGGACTGGCTGTTCTTCTAGAGGATCTCAGTTCAATTCCCAGTACTCATGACCCTTTGTAACTTCAATTTCAGTCAATCCAACGCCCTACTTTGGTATCCATGGGCAGCATATATGTGTATCATACATTCGCAGGAAAAATTTCCATACACATAAAAGTTAATTCATTTAAAAAACTATTTTAAAACTTATAAAACTCTAAAAATAACTATAATTTTTCCTTTTTCTATTTTTTCATGTATGTGTGTTTGTACATGGTGTGCATGTGTATGTATGCACATTTTTTGCATGTGTGTGAGTCTGTGTGTGTACATCAATGTGCATGCACATGTGAGGTTTAGGATTGATGTCGGGAATCAGCCTTGATTATTCATTGAGTAACTTAGTCATTGGAGAAGATTCTCTCAATTGAAAGCAGAGTTTGCAAATATGCCTAGTCTTGCTAGCCAGCTTCCTCTGGGGACCCCTATTTCTACCTTCTGGGGTTGGAATTACAGGTGTGCCATCACACCCACCCATCATTTACATGGGTTGCTGGGGATCCAAACTCCAGTCCTCAATATTGTGAGGCAAATGCTTTAAGCACTGAATCATGCTTTTAGCTCCCTACTGATTTAAATTTTAGAGTTAGCATATAATGTACCAGATCATATTTCTCTTTTTTTCCAACATAATGTTTTTGTTGATTATTTGGAAATTTCACATCATGCACCCCAGTCGTCCTTCCTTCGTAGTCCTCCCAGGTCCAGAAGAAGAAGAAGAAGAAGAAGAAGAAGAAGAAGAAGAAGAAGAAGAAAAACCAGTCCAATTTGTGTTGGCCATATACTCACTGGAGCATGGTCAAACTCCCAGTGGCCAGCCCCTTAAAGAAAACTGAATCCTTCACCACCTGCACTGCCACCAGAAACCATCAATTGTGGAGAGCTACACTTCAGCATCCTTATCACAATTTTTAAGAGTTCTCTTGATTGACTTTCTGTCTAGGCTGTTAAAATGTCACAGAGTAGAAGGATGTGTCTTCTTCATGCCCAAGTGGATTAATTAGAAGGAATTCATGGCGGGAAGCATTTTCAGAAGTACAATGTAGAATTGGTGTAGTATGTTAAAACTAGCCCTAAAAGGGAAGAAGTTGGGGGGAAGGATTGTAGGAGCCAGAGGGATCAAGAATACCACAAGAAAACCCACAGAATCAAGTAACCCGGGCTAGTAGGGGCTCACAGAGACTAAACCACCAACCAGGAAGCCTGCATGGGACTGACCTATGCCCTCTGCATGTATGTTACAGTTATGTAGCTTGGTCTTCTTGTGGGACTTCGAGCAGTGGGAGCAAGCTCTATCTCTGACTCTTTTGCTGGGTTTTGGTACCCTATTCCTCATATTGGGTTTCCTTGTCCAGTCTTAATACGAGAGGAGGTGCCTATTCTTACTGCAACTTGATATGCCATTGTCAGTTGATATCTGAATAGAAAAGGAGGAGTGGATGGGGGTTGGGCAGAGGGGAGGTGGGGGAGACTAGGAGGAGAGGAGAGAGGGGAAACTGCTGTCAGGATATATAATAATGATGATGATGATGATGATGATGATGATGATGATGGCGATGATGATGATGATGATAAAATCATTAAAAATAACTAGCCCTAAAAGGATAAAAATTCCTTTCTAGAGGGTGAGAATATGCATTCAACAATATGCTTCATTGAGTGAAGTTTTGATATCAAAAGAAAATACAGGGTTGATACTGAAATTAATCTAAGACATAAGAGAATTTGAAATGTTCAAAGTGTTAGATTTGGAGAGGAAGAGAGGAAGGGGTAGGTTCAAAGGAAAGGTATTGAGTCAAATTGTCCTTCAGGCAAGTGCTCTGTTAATCCCACTGACAGGCAGCCCAGCATGATGGATCTGAAGACAGTGGCTTAAATCCTGCCAGACAAAGGAAGGTATCTACTCTTAACCATTTCTACAGGAAGGGGGGCAGCCGATTCTGCTTCATAAGAATAATTGATATGCGACCTGCACAATGGGGAATTTGTGACTTAGACTACCTGATAGGGCTTACAGACACATTGGTTGGGTGAATGGGCTCACAGAGATAAAGGATAGGCAAATGGGGCTTCAGTCAAGGTGTCTTGCATCCTGTTGGCAGAGGGGCTAGGTTCATTTTCTACCCTGCAGGGTTTGCAGCCCTATCTTTGTAGGTCTTGGTGGCCTGGAAATTTTTTTAAACACAAAGGTGATGAGAAAATCCAGACACATTCTTAGGATGTTATCATTAGTTGTTATATGGAGACACACAGAGTGGGATTCAACCAAGAAAGACCTACCTATTAATACAAATATCCTTGAAGGCCAGGCATGGTTGTACACACCTTTAATCCCAACACTTGGGAGGCAGAGACAAGCAGATCTCTGAGTTTGAAGCCAGCCTGGTCTATGTAGTGAGCTCCAGGACAGCCAGGGCTGTGTAGAAAGACCCTATCTCAAAAACAAACCAAAAAAAGCCCAAGTATCTTTGAAAGTTAGCAGCTGAAAACATCACTTTATAGGTCTAGTGGGCTAGAAATTGGAAGTTTCTCAGCTGAGTGAATCTAGCCCAAGATCTCAGGAGAGTTTTCTGGGCAAAAGTCATTAACTGCCTGACTGTGGCCAGATGTGCTTCCAGGAAGGATCCTGTGGCAGACAACACAATGTTGGCTATTGATAGCAGGTCTGGATTTATTGCTGCATGGACCTTTTCACTGGGTGTCCATAAAATATGGCAGCTGCCTTCTTCCAAAGTGAGCCATCTGAGAGTAAGCAAGGAGGCAGCCAGGAGCCCTTTGTGACATAGTCTCAGAAGCAGTGTATCACTACCTCTACATACCTTACTTATTGGAAGCAAGTCATTCAGTTAGGGTTTCTATTGCTGTGAAGAGACACCATGACCATGACAACTCTTATAAAGAAAAACATTTAATTGGGGTGGCTTAGAGTTTCAAAGGTTGAGTCCATTATCATTGTGATGCAACATGGCAGCATGCAGGCAGACACGGTGCTGGAGAAGTAGCTGAGAGTTTTACATCTTGATATGTAGGCAACAGGAAGTGGTCTTAGATACTGGGTGTGGCTTGCGAATATATGAGATCTCAAAGCCTGTCTCCACAGTGACCATCTTCCTCCAACAATGTCATACCTACTCCAAAAAAAAGCCACACCTCCAAATAGTGCCATTCCCTGTGAGTTTATGGGGGCCAATTCCATTCAAACTGCCACATTCAGTATTGCCTACACTCAAGGAGAGAAACATGACTGGTGCTTTTTGAGCAGTGTCAGAACTTGTGGACAGATTTTTAAGCCACCATGTAAGGCCAGAGAAGAGGCCCCTTTAGAGAAACTGGTAGCAAACCTTCCCAACTCTGACAACTGCCAGGGAATCCAGGAATAGGCCTTTAGAGCTGGATGCAATGGTTTCCGAAAAAAAGGCAAATGATAAAAAGTGAGTTTATGAACATGTGTCCTCACCTATCTATCTGTCTGTTTCTTGAAGACTGTCATTATTTTAACACTAATGGCAAAAGCACAACTCGTTTAAGAGGCGGTAAGAAAGCAGAGCTCCCTTTTGGTGTTCCTGGCTCCCCAAACTGTGGCCGTGTCTAAAACTACTACTCTCTGGGTCTCCACCCCAAGTCTCCCTGAGCAGTTTCTAGCTCCTGTTTCTCATCATTTGCTTGCACAAACAAGGCTGGCAACAGGAGTTTGAGCCATGGGACCCAAGAAATGGTGGAAAGAGAGAAGGGCTTCCTGAAAGCCATTCTCTGACCTCCACACTTGCACCATGGTGCTCTTGGCCTACACACTCATCACACACACACTAAAAATAATGAGTTGTGAAGAGAAAGTCATTCACCAGAGATAAGAAACAAACATGTATAACCAGGTCTCCATTAGAGAATTACTTCTTTTTTAAATTGAAAATAGATTTTTTCATACAATCTATTCTGATCAGTTTCCCTTCCTTCAACTCCTTCCATATCCTCCTCACCCACCCAAATCCACACCCTTTCTTTCTTTCTCATTAGAAAACAAACAAGCATCTAAAAACAAAACAAGACAAACACATACCATAAAACCAAAGTAGAACAAAACAAACTAACAAATAGGAGAAAAAAAAACCACCAAAAAAAAGCACAAGAAACACATGCAGAGACAGAGACACACCTTTGCACACACAAATCCTATAAAAACACAAATTCAGAAACCAAAATACATAAAGAAAAGACTTGTAAGGTTAAAAAATATCCAGACAAAGTATTATGAGACAAAAACCATCCCCAAATAGCATTGAGTTTGTTTTATGTTGGCCATCTGCTGCTGGGCATGAGACCTGCCCCTAACTGTGTTTTGTTTCCCCAATGAGACTCCATTGACAAAAGCTAAGTTTCCTTTGCAAGCAGTTGTCAATTGGAGATAGCTTCTTCTGGGTTAGGGATGGGAGAATGTGTCTACCTCTCCCCTCAGTGCTGGGACTCCCATCCAGCCCAGCCCTGTGAAGGCCCTGTGCATGTTGCCACAGTCTCTGTGAGTACATGTGTGTATCAGTCCTGCTGTGTTTAGAGGGCCTTGGTCTCCCAATAGTCTTCATCTCCTCTAGCTTTTATGCTATTTCCACCTCTTCTTCCACAGGGTTCCCTGGGCTCTGAGGGATGAGATTTGATGGGGGACCTCCTATTGAGGACTGAGTGTTTTAATGGCCTCCCCCCCAAACACACAAAAATTTAATGTCTCCTTTTCTTTTTTGTTTGTTTGAAATATGATCTTGGTATGTAATCCTGGCTGGTCTTATGCTCACAATGTTATGTTATATTCACTATGTTAACCTAGAATCTTCACCAATTCTCCCGGCTTTGCTTCCTGAGTACAGGGATTGGAGGGGAAATAGTAGTTCTTCTTTTTAAATTTCTTTTTAATTCTTTGAGAAAGAGTCTCACTATGTAGGCCTAGCTAGCCTGGAATTGCTTTGTAGACCAGTCTGACCTTGGACTCCCAGTGATCTGAATACTCTTGCCTCTCAAGTGCTGGGATTAAAAGTGTACATCATCACAGCAGACATGGCTATATTTCCTAGTACTATAACCGACACCTTTGCTACTGCATAAAACTGGGTATGATGCTACTTGGTTGTTTTTTTTTGTATCTCTCTCTCTCTCTCTCTCTCTCTCTCTCTCTCTCTCTCTCTCTCTCTCTCTCTCTCTCTCTCTGTGTGTGTGTGTGTGTGTGTGTGTGTGTTTTCTTTTCTAAATTTTAATATTTGAAAATTAACATATGCAATATTAGGTTTAATTGTGGCATTTTTCAAATAAAATTTGGTTTTGGTTGATTCTCTTCCTCCAGTCTTCTTCCTCATCTTACCGACCCCCTTGTACCCTTCCACTCACTCCCATTATTTCCCTCTATAGACTGTAATACTAGAAAGCAGACCACTAGAGGGGAGAAGGAGGTGCTGAGGTAGGGCAGGGAGGGTAATAGGACACTTGAGCATGCCTCTGAAGTTTGAATATTTGCTGATTGGAAGTGAACTTGAGAGATTGGCTTTCCTGACTGATATAGTTATTGTCCCGCCAATCAGCTCTGTTGTATGGAGAGCCCAATCATCATCGGGGCAGTTCCTGATTGCTCAAAAACAGTAAGGTTTGATATTAAATGTCACTGGGTGCTTTCTGTCTCTTTTGTTACCAATTTCTATACTTTAAAAAATCTGAAGTTACTTTTGCTATTTAAAAAGCAAAAATTTCATAAAAACTTATTACTCTGAAATTAGTTCTTTGGAAGCTTCTAAATTCAAATCACTAATCATATTGTATTTATAATCCCACCAAATTTTTATAATCACTTTTGAGGGGTCTTTAATTAATATTTGTTCCCATTACCAGTGTAGTTGATTAGACTCTCTGGTATACTAAACATCATTTAAAAGTTTAATAGATTCTATTTCTTTTTTTATAGGTTTCAATTATGTAATAAATCTTCCTTAAGTATTTTAGTAGTATTTACAAATTTAAGGCATTGAATTAGTAAATTGTTGTTAAACTTAAGATTCACTAAATTTCCTTATATTGATGATTGAGTTCATAACACTTCAAGTAAAAATGAAAAGTTTTAATCAGCAAGTCAAATATACAGTTTGAGCTCTCAGAATGTAGCATCTACCCAATGTGGAGCAAGTTCTCATTTCCCAATACTGCAGAAAACTGAGCATAGTGGTGCACATTTGTAATCTCAGCACTCTGGGAGGAGAAGGCATGATTATTAGGTCAAGGCCATCCTAATCTACACAGCAAGTTCAAGGCCAGCCTAAGCTACATGGCTGTGTCTCAAACACACACACACACACACACACACACACACACACACACACACACACACA
>CABHPR010119389.1:26033-46838 GCA_902168415.1 Peromyscus melanophrys
ACACACACACACACACACACACACACACACACACACACACACACACAAACAAACTCACACATTTTGAACTAATCAGTTATTTTAATGGGCCAAATTCTCTTACATGTGGTCCTTTAGCCCCTACAAGATTCTTGTACACAATCCTGAAGGGACACATAAGCTATCTTTTTAGCTGACACACTAATGCTTACTGAAAATACTAGTCTCTGGCCGGGCGGTGGTGGCGCACGCCTTTAATCCCAGCACTCGGGAGGCAGAGCCAGGCGGATCTCTGTGAGTTCGAGGCCAGCCTGGGCTACCAAGTGAGTTCCAGGAAAGGCGCAAAGCTACACAGAGAAACCCTGTCTCGAAAAACCAAAAAAAAAAAAAAAAAAGAAAATACTAGTCTCACACCTCAGCTCCATGAAATATGATTCTTGAGTCTGCTAAGGGATGCCTGGACCCTTCTCCAAATGTCAAAGATAAACTTTTTAAGTTGTTTGTCCTGTAAAAAGAGTGACCTCCTTCTGCTCTAATCCTAGAAACTCAAGTAGACTCTGTAGTCTTTTTTATAGCCTTACTATCTAGGAAATTAACAGTCTTGTCATATTAAAATCACAAGCAACTGGAAAATAGATTATGGGAGTCTTATAGCTTGAACGTGTGCCCCATAAGCTTATTTTGGAAACTTGATATCTGGTGTGACAATGTTGGAAGGTGGAGTCTAATGCAAAGTGTTTTAGATCATGAGGGCTTCACTTTCATGAATGCACTAATATGAATCATAAAGTAGCCTGAGACTTCAATTGTTCAGTCTTTCTCACTCTCTTTTTGCCATTACACCACAGGTCAATGCATTAAGAAAGGCCCTTGTCAGGTGCTGGCTCCTTGATCTTGGACTTCTTAGCTTCCAGAACCATGATCTGATTATTTTATTTGATTATAAATTACTCTGTTTTGGACATCCTGCCTATCTTAGTTACGGTTTCTATTGCTGTGAAGAGATAACATGACCACAGCAACTCCTTTATGGAAAACACTTAATTGGGTTACTTACAGGTTCAGAGGTTTAGTCCATTATCATCATAGAGGGAAGCATGGCAGCACACACCCAAACATAGTGCTGGAGAGGTAGCTGAGAGTTCTATATCCAGATCTGCAAGCAGCAGGAAGAGTGAGCCACTGGGCCTGGCTGGTGGTTTTGAAACCTCAAAGCCTACTCGCAATGACACACCTCTTCCAACAAAACCACACCAAGCCAACAATGCCACTCATCAGAGTCCTTTTAAATAATGGCACTTTCTGTGAGCCTATGTGGGCCATTTTCATTCAAACCACCACACTGTTACAGCAATGTAAAAGAGACTAAGGAGGCAAAAACAGAAGCAGGAAAATAATCCAGTATCATATTTCAATAGTCCAGGTGACACATGCTAGTAGGTAGGGCCAGAGTAATGTTAATTGGAGGTGATATAGGAACAGATTAGGGTATGTTGCAAAAGAAATACAGGCAGGACTTGATGGAAGATTGCCTATATTGGGATGTGTAGTAGTTTAAATGAAATTTCCCCATAGTCTCAGGCATTGGAATAGTTGGTCCCTAGTTGGTAGTGCCATTTGGGAAGGCTTAAGGTGTGTGGTCTCATTGAAGGGAATATAACACTGGGGCAGGCTTTGAGAGCGTAAGGACTCACTTTCTTATTTGCTCTCTCTAGCTGAGCTTACAGTTTGAAAATGTGGAGCCCTTAGCTTTCTGATCCAGCCTCCATCTCTCCACTCTGCCCTCATGGACCCATATCCCTCTGGAACTGTAAGCGCAAATACATCCTTCCTTTTATAAGTTCCCTTGTCATGGTGTTTTATGTAACAGAAAAGTAACTAAATAATTGATAAAAGCAACTTAAGTATGGAAAGCCTATTTGGGTCCAAATTGTGAAGGTACAGTCCATCATCGCAGAGATTTCCTCATGGCTGGAGCTTGGGGCAGCTGGTCACATTGCATCTGCACTTGGGAAGTGGAATGAAATGAATGTTAGTGCTCAGTTTGTTTTCTCCCTTTTATTCAGCCCAGTACACCAGGACATGATATGCTGCCCACACTTAAAGGGGGTCTTCCTCCCTCAATTATCCCAAGGTAGGAGCTTCCCTGCTATTCTAATTTTATTTCTGTTGTTGTGATAAAATATACTGACACAACACAACTTAGGGTTAATTCAGCTCACAATTCCAGAATACAATCCATTGTCATAAGGAAATCAAGGCAGAAACTTAAAGCATCATATCTGTAGTCAAGAGCAGAAAAAGAATAAGTGCATTGATTCTTGATTGTTTCCTCTTATGTCGCTATACTGTTCAGGACCCCTGCCTAGGGAGTGGTACTGCTCACTAAGTTCTGGGTCTTCCTACATCAGGTAGCAATCAAGACAGCCCCCCAAAGAAAAGCCTACAGGCCAACTTGATTTACATAATTACTCATTAAGACTTTCATCCCAGGTGATTCTAGGTTGTATGACACTATTAAAACTAACCAGCAGCCAGGCGGTGATGGCGCATGCCTTTAATCCCAGCACTCGGGAGGCAGAAGCAGGCAGATCTCTGTGAGTTCGAGGCCAGCCTGGGCTACAGAGTGAGATCCAGGAAAGGCACAAAGCTACACAGAGAAACTCTATCTCGAAAAAACAAAACAAAACAAAAACCAAAACAAAACAACAACAACAAGAAAAACTAACCAGCATACTCACAGACATGCCCGGAGTTTGTCTCATAGGTGATTCTAGATCTGGTCAAGTTGACAATCATTATTAACCACATCACAGGAGGAGGAAATGTAATTAGTGATAATGTCTGGACATTTGCTTCAGCAACCAGGTGGCTGATGATACTGTTTTCCTGACTAAAGAAAACTTCAGTAGAAGTTTCAAGCAAAATTCTGATCATTTTCTTTTAGGGATATTAAGCTTGAGAATCCCTTCACACACTCAAATAGCAATATAATATTACAAATTTGAGCCTGCCAGGCTGGTGAAAAGTCTTTATGGGAATCATAAATTTGCAAGTCATCAGCATATAGACAGGAGATGAAACTTTGGGTGTGAGCAATGTCCCTAGAGAGTAAGTGCAGAAAAAGGCATTCAGGACAGAGCCTTCATGTCTCTAGCCATCGCAGGTGGTGGTAGTTATTTTTAGAGAAATTTATTTTTTAAGGATGATTTTGTGGTCTCACAAGAAAAGAAGCTTGAGGAGCTCTGGGGCTGGGGGAAAATCCTAGGGGAGAATGAGCTTGAACAGAGACAGAATACAAAAGTCTGGCTTTCCATTCAGTTAGCAGTCCAATCTTTAATTCTATTTCCTGAAGAATAAACAAGTATTGGAAATTATCCAGCACTAGGTACCGTGAAAATGATCACCAAAAATGGATTCACATGTGCTAAATCCTAATAAGATGGAGGTGAGAATCCTTGTTGGAAGGGTCTGCTGTGGGATGTTCTGTATGGCAAATGTGTTGCTAATAAAACACTGATTGGCCAGTGGCTAGGCAGGAAGTATAGGCGGGACTAACAGAGAGAATAAAAAGAGCAGGAAGGTGGAAGGAGACGCTGCCAGACGCTGCCAGCCACTGCCTGGACAAGCAGCCTGTAAAGATGCCGGTAAGCCACGAGCCATGTGGCAAGGAACAGAATTATAGAAATGGATTAATTTAAGATATAAGGACAGTTAGCAAGAAGCCTGCCACGGCCATACAGTTTGTAAGCAATAGAAGTCTCTGTGTTTACTTGGTTGGGTCTGAGCGGCTGTGGGACTGGCAGGTGAGAGAGATTTGTCCTGACCATGGGCCAGGCAGGAAAACTCTAGCTACAAGGGTCCTCCTTCACATTTGCTTAATAAGACAAATTATCACAAGAGTTTCTGCCAAACCCCAATGTGGCAAGTAAGGATACTTTACCACAATGGCGTAGCCACTCACAAGATGCCCAGGCTCAAGTAAATAATTCCCACTCACAATCATGCAAGTAATCCTAACTAAATGCAGTTGGGGCACAAAAGAAAAAAAAAACATGAAAGCAAGAGGAGGATTTGGGGAAGAACTTGGGGTTTAGCAAGAGAGGAATAAGAGGATAATGGGAGGAGATTTATGATCAAAGTATGGTATATATGTGTATGAAATTGTTAAAGAAAAAATTTTAAGGATGCCTTGCTAACCTGTAGTTTGGATATATTCTATGAAGATCCTTTCTTAGCAACAACCTGCCCCCACAATCTCTGCCTGAGATAAGCACCTGAATGCTCTTCTCCATACTTCCTCTAAAAGTTTCTCCTTCAAGACCACTACAGAAAACCATAGCCAATCAAAATGCAGACTTGTGGAGCCCAATGCCAATGGATACATACCCAAAACAACTCTTGCATCTAAGTGTCAGGGAACATTGTGAAAAAGGGAGCAGAAAGACTGTAAGAGCCAAAGAATCAAGGAGTTTGCTTTCAGATCATGTTCTGGTAATGGCAGAAGCTACAACCACAAAATACTACTGCCTAAACATGAGTCGGACACAGGCAACAACAAGAAGTACACAGAAGTGGATCAGGGAAAGACCATGAAGCCTCAACCCTACACAAAGAACTATAGGCAACTAAAGAATGCTGAGAAGGGGAGAGATAGTCTTCTCCAAAGAAGAGCACATCAATTGGTTATCCAATACCAGATGGTCATCCCAGAACACACACATACAGGTAGCATTTTACAGACTGAGTCTATTGTATTTAGGAATGTGTATGTTTGTACATATCTATATGTATATGTAAC
This sequence comes from Peromyscus melanophrys, assembly GCA_902168415.1. NCBI lineage: Eukaryota > Metazoa > Chordata > Mammalia > Rodentia > Cricetidae > Peromyscus > Peromyscus melanophrys. The sequence goes on from CABHPR010119389.1 coordinate 30,814, forward strand.
AACAATTAATGAAAAAAGAGAACATGAATTTGAAAGAAAACAAGAAGGGGTATATGGGAGGGTTTGGAAGCAGGAAAGGGAAGGAAGAAATACTGTAATTATAATCTCAAAAATAAAATAAAATAATTAAATAAGACTTCTCCTTTGGGAAGACGACTGAGAGTTCAAAGTTAACCTAGGCTACATATGTTGACACCAGTTTCCTGGGTCAGAGCTGAGTTCATTGTCTCATGATTGCAAAGAATGCTGAAAGCTGACATAACAAGAAGGGCAAACGGTTTATTGAGAAGTAAAGAAACAGCTCCCTATAGCCAGAAGTGGTCTTGAAAATGAGTTGTCTATGGGGCCATTAAGATGGCTCAGGAGATAGCCTGATGATCTGAGTTCAGTCCTTGGGATCCACATGATAGAAGGAAAGAACTGATTCCCACAAATTGTCTTTTGACTGCCATGATGCATGTGTGCCCACAAATACATACATACATACAAACACATGCATAAATTCAGTAAAAATTTTAAGAAATAAGAAAATAAGTTCCTAAGTAACAGTATGGATTGGAAGTGATTTTATATCCTGCCCAAATGTCAAGTAGACATCTATTTGGGAAGAACCAGTTTGGTTTATTTGAACATATGTAGGGAATTCTGACTGGCTGATGGGTGAGGCAAAAATGCAAGTTCTAAGAAGTTTTCCAGTAGGAAAAAAGCCTACCCAAAAGTTCCAAGTGAAAGGAAGAACCAGAAAGTAAGAAGGACAAAGGCTGGTGGTTAGTCCACATCTGGATAAGTCAGGATTATATATATATATATAATAAGTTTTGGATTTTGCCCCACTGATTAGATGGAGTTTATTGTGACACTGTGATGTTCGTTCTCAGAGATGCTTATCAGTTCCACCAGGACATTAGGCATTTCATTTTCTTTGGACCTATAACTCTAACTAACTGCCTACAAAGGGGGGCTGCCTTGCTCCTAACTCCCATTAGTGTGATCCTGTCTTTAAAGTCCAAATTAAGCAAATCCAAGTTTTTCCTTGCTTCAGCTTCCCAAGATAGGCCTATGTTCTATCATAGTTCACATATCTTAGATTACAGTGCCATGCTCATTCCCAAGTAGACTCATGCTTTAGAGGTCCTTTCTCTGTAAATTATTTAGGTTGACAGTGATGGGAACAAGGGCTAGAAAATGATCAGGTAGAGTAGGGACTCCAAAGCAGCAGTTCCAAGAATGTCTTTGCGGAAGCAGAAATGCCAGAAGAAAGTTTGGGTTCCTGTGTCCTTGTTATCCCTTCTAAACTAGCTCAACCCAGTAGACGAGCAGCTTAATGATACTCTTTTTCCAGAGACTCCTACTACATAGGGGTTTGCAGGCTCACTCTCTCCCTCTTAAACACCTACCTATGACTCTATAGTAGACTTCTCTCTAAAACTCACTCTCTAAGATCTTTTTTATTCTTCCAATTTGAGAGACAAGAACCTGAAAGCCAGTGACTTGGGGCAACTTTGGCAGTCATTGAGCTTTTAGGACCCTAGCCACAAAGCTGAGCACACCAAGAAAGGCTCTGTTACACCCCGAAACTATCAATATTCTCATATCAACAGTATTCTTTTTTTGTCAGGACTAAGAAAAAGTACTCAACTACCTCATTGTTATGTTTACTGAAATAAATCAACAACTTTGTGCCTGTGGTAGACTTTGTTTGCCTTCCAGTAGCACTAACATTTGCAGTATACAAAGCATTTGGATTGCTTTGAAAAATCCAGAACTTTAAGAGTTCAATTAGTAAAATATTTTCTGTGCTAACATGAGGATTTGAGTTCTAATCCTCAACCTCCACTTTAAAAAGGTGGCCACTGACGTGTGTGCCTATAATCAAACTGGTAGGCAGAAAAAAAAGAGGATCCCTGGGGCTGGAGTTCAGCGAATCAGTGAACTCTAGATTCAGTGAGAGACCCTATCCCCCCATATAAGGTGGATAGTGACGGAGGAAGGCACTCAATGTTGACCTTTGGCTGCTACACACATGTGTACACACACAAACACATGAACACATGTATTCACACATACACACACCACCACCACCAGCAGCAGCAGCAGCAGCAGCAGCCGCTGCACCTGAATCTACTGCTGCTTCAGCCAGTAACTGCAGTTTTGCAATTACTGCCCCGCTTCTCAGGAAGCAGATCCGCCTCCTGCTGCTGCTACCAAATGTAGTTTTTAAGTAAATCTCTATTGTTCTGTTTATCAATAAAGACTCAGGAGTCAGAGGGCAGTGAAAACCTGCTAGTTCAGAGAGGTTGAGGAGCAACTAGCTGACCTTCCCTCTTCACCCATGTCTCAGAAAAAGAGCATCTCTCCCATTGCTCCAAACCAGAAAAGACCTCCACAGTCAATGTCCCTCCCTCCTACTTCCTATGCGTCCGTCCGTCTCTCTATCTACCTTCTGGACACCCTCTGACTTTCTGTGATTACTTTCTGTCAACTAGCTGCTACCTTTGCCTCCTGTTCCAAGGTTAATTTTATTTAATTAACAAAAACACAAACTCAGGGTTCACAGTGTGATCATATATTCCGAAACAACCACCACCACAAATGATGCCACCACTACCACCAACAAAGAGCTGTCCTTTATTATAAAAGATACTGGCTCCAAATGACCTAATAATGTAAAAAAAAACCTATATGCTAGGTTAAATTCGTGTGGAAATTTTTCTAGAGTATGGATCAACAATCATATAGGGACTGGTATTTTATACCTGTGACTATCATCTGCCCTTTGAGCAGACCTAGCTTTCCTGGCACTGACAGATTTTTTTCCCAAAGAGGCAGGAGCAAAGTGTGAGGGTAAAAGAAACATTCTGTGTCCAATTGTAGCACTAAGTTGCTGTATGCGTTTGTCTAAACTGATAAACCCTTGAAATATGTGCATGTTTATGTAAGTTGTATTTCAATACAGTCAATTAATACATGAAAAAAACCCACAAGACTTTCCTTAATTGAAGAGACCCATCATAAGAACAAGAAGTGAAGTTTTCCAGAAATAAAGTCTTTCTAAAAAGAAGAAGAAGGTTTTCTGTAGCAAAGACTGGTCTCCATCTCCTTATGTAGTTAGGGATGACCTTGAACTTCTGATCCTCCTGCTTCTACTCCCTGAGTACTGGGATTACAGATGCGAGGCACCACGCCAGGCTTGATAAGCAAATTTTGCCTCAAGACTTCAACAGAAAACCCCTGCCTGAGCTTCCAGCTTGCAGCCTATACTATCCATTTCAAACACATAGAGAGGAAGCCTGAGTGCAGGACCACACCAAGTGCTGCTTATCAGCTCTCTGGCCAGAGAGAGGCTACAGGGAGCCCTGGCCACATTTAGGGGAGATAAGTGGAGTCTAGAGGGTCTGGAACCTAACCCCCACAATCATGTGAGCCAAATCTGTGAAATCAATCTGCCTGCACACCAATATACCCAGAGATAGTTCATCTGTTCAATTTCTCTGGGAGAATCCCAGCTGACAGCCATTTATATATTTAAATATCGATTAAAACGTCAATATGAAAATTATATGTAATGATCAAGATAGCTAGTTGGTTAGGTGCTTGCTTAGCATGCAAGAAGACCTAGGTTTGATCCTCAGTACCACATAAATTAGATGGGTAGTGCATTCCTGTAACCCCAGCACTTGGGAGGTAGAGGCAGACTAAACAGAAGTTCAAGGTCATCTTCAGGCATAGATTGAGTTCAAGACTGGACAAAAGGAAAACAATACATGTTTGCTATATGTTAATCTATGCTGAGCACTTGACTCATGCATCAGTCAACAAAAATATGACTGGAACAATAAACAATATAAATTTTTAAAAGGATGTATCCATAGTACACTATGTGTACTACCCTGGGTACATCAGCAGTGCTTCATAAACCTTTGATGCTGACAGGCATTTCCATAAGCAAACAGCTTGCCTAGAGCTCCTGCTTAGCCCTAAAGAGGGAGGTGATCTGTAACAGCTGCCCTTGCTGCCACTGAAGACCCCTACTCAGCACCTCTTGCAGAGTTTGCCATGTGCCACTCAGAAAAGAAAAGGATTGATGAGCTGTTCTGCATAGTAGCTGAGGAAAGAGATTTCCAAAACCGGAACTATTTCTAGAGACAATACTCCATTGACAAGAAATAATTTCAAATGAGGAGATGCATCTGTGAGGAAGAGATGTATGTGGAAACCTGCACATTCTTTTGTTAGCAAAACCGCATCCTGCCAGATAATCTTTGCCATATTATTACAAAAGCGAGTTGTACATTTACCAGCGAGCTCTCCGAACAGAATGAAAGGCAGCCCGTTTTCTAAATCACTGGCTGACTAATACATGGCTGCGATCTAATGGGCCACTATGAATAACTCATTTTTAGGACATGTGTTTTGCATGTCATTGCTTTCACAAAGAGCTGTTGTATTTTACAAATTGGTTTTCCTGTCCTTGACAAATTTTTATGTAAAGAGCAAAGAAGAACTTCTGCCATAGGCTCATAGACCTAACTACAAAACCCAAAACTGTAGAATTCACTGAGGAAATCAGAGAACAGTATCTTGACCTTGCTGCAAGCAGAGACAGGGATCAAACAACATGGACCATAAAATAGTGGCAACTTTGAGTATGTTTCCTCTGGCACTGTCCACTTTTTTGTTCTGTTTTGTTTTTGATTTTGAGACAGGGTCACTCTGTGGCCTGAAATACTGCAGAACAGTAGGCTGGCCTATGGACAAGCCCCAGGAATTTGCCTGTCTCTGCCTTCCCAGCCCAGGCATCACAGACTGACAAATGGATACCACTCTCCCACCCTTCACTCCCCACCAGGCTCTGGAGACCTAATTCATTCCTTCATTCCTGCAAGGCAAGAACTTAACAACTGAGCTATTTCCACAGTCATGACTATGACCACTTACTTTCTACTGAAGAGGTAGAATATAACAATAGGAAACTGAGATTTCAAACTATGTTGCTGTGGGCTGTCATAGCATGGAGCATACCCAGGGGTAAGGTGCCATGGGGGAAGTAAAGAGCATCCTTGACAGTCCACCTATGTATTTCAGGAATTCACACTCATGGGAATTTCACAGGCTCTACACTTCAGGCTTCTCCTCCTGTGTTGTTTCCTGAAAGCTGGCTTACTTACAGTAGGTTACTGCGGGACTTTGTACATGGTTCTCCTCTAAAAGTATTGCTAGCTCTGTGGTTCCCTTGTAGCCAACCCTAACAAGCCTTCCTGGGGGGCATGCAGAGGTTCTCTACTCTCAAATCTTCAGTCCCTTCTCTAGAATGAGGGCATAAGATCATGAACTGGAAAAGGAGGACAATGTGAGAGTGTTCAAATAGGTGTTTGCTTGGTAGGATCTCACTATGTCGCCCTGGCTGGCCTAGAACTCACTACGTAGATCAAGCTGGCCTTAAACTCACAGTCATCAGCCTGCCTCAGCCTCTCCCAAGTGCTGAGCTTACAGGTGTATGCCACCACATTCAGCTTCCAGAAGCCATTGTTAAAATAGTTCTTCCAGTTTGCCTTGTCTCAAATTTCCAGTCTTACACTTACTTGAACTTTGTCTTACCTCCCTCTAAGACATTGAGCCTGCTGTTTTAAAGGAAAGGCCCTAAGTGTTTGAACTCAGCTTTGGCTTGGACATTAATGGACCACACAATTCCCAGCATCCCCTTTCCACATTACTGCTTCCATGCCTCAGTGCAGGTACTGAGCTGTCACCCAACAAGGCCAGCCCATCTTTCTCCTCTCACTCTCATGCTCTCTGTAGTACCGAGCATAAAATTCAGGGCCTCATACATGCCAGGCAAACATTCCTTCGCTGAAGTACATCCCAGCTGACCTAGGCTTCTAACACCACCATTCACTGACTAAGGGTATGCGTGTTCCCCACAGTGACTGAGAAATGATACTCAGTAGTACCACAGTGATAAGAAAGGTAAATATTTAAAGAACTCAGAAGTTAACATGTCCACATTACCTCAAATTTATAAAGTGATTCTTTGGATTTTATTAACATAGATGACAATTTCTTACCTTACAACTTTGGGCAGACAGGTCATAATGGAATTTTGATGCATTAAAATTGTATTTGTTCATCTTGGTATTTTGAAGTATAAGCATGAATGGAAATTTCTGTGAAATGCTATAATTGCACATAAACACACATGCTGAGACTTATGGGATACTAACAGATTTTCGTAAATGAAAGCATAAATCAGGAAAATGGCAAGCTTTTCAATTACCTGAGGAAAAATGTTTTCTTTCAGATACATATATTTTTTGACTCTGAACTAACATATTTTTTAAAAATAAAGAAGCCTTGAGGGCTAGGAATGTAGCTTAGAGTTCTTGCCTACTATGTACGAAGTGCTAGGTTCCATCCCAGCACTGCATAAAATCTGGCTATAGAAGTACACATTTGTAACCTTAGAACTCAGAAGTGGGGTAGGAAGATTAGGAGTTCAAAGTCACCTTCTGCTATGTGGGAAATTCAAGGCCAGCTTTTACTACATGAGACCCTGCTTCAAAAATGGGAATAAAGTAAAGTAAAATAAATGAAATAAAGAGGTCATAGTCCAGTCTCCTACTTATCTGAGTATAAGAACCATTTTTTCTTTTTTTTCTTTTTCTTTTTATTCCTTTTACATACCAACCACAGATTCCCCCTCTCATCCCTCCTCCCACTCCCTCCACCCTCACCTTCCCCCCACCTTGACCCACTCCTCATCTCCTTCTCCAACAGGGTAAGTCCTCCCATGGGGGAACAGCTAAGCCTTGTACATTAAGTTGGGGCAGGACCAAACTCTTCCCCACTTCATCAGGGGTGAGCAAGTTGTCTGACAATAGGTAATGGGATCCAGAAAGCCTGCTCCTGCACCAGGGATAGATCCTGATCACACTGCCAGGAACACCTCAAACAGACCTAAGGAGTGGTCAAGATCATGATGGGGAAATCTACAGAGACAACTGAACCAAGCTCAAAGGAACTCAAGAACTGTAAACTGACAGCTGTGGAACCTGCACGGGACCAAACTAGACCCTCTACATAAGAACCGATTTTAGTGGAACCTGCACGGGACCAAACTAGACCCTCTGCATAAGAACCGATTTTAGTGTAGCCAAACACAAGTAGCACAGCTTTTGTAGACTAAAACACTCTCTCTCTCTCTCTCTCTCTCTCTCTCTCTCTCTCTCTCTCTCTCTCTTTCTCTCTCTCTCTCTCTCTCTCTCTCTCTCTCTCTCTCCTCCCTCCCTCCCTCCCTCCCTCCCCCTCTCTCTGTGTGTCTGTGTCTGTCTCTCAGAATGCATCACACTTGCAAATTCTGTGTCAAAGAGAAACTGAGGCACTCAATTCTTTTGTCCCAAACTGAAACTCAACAGACTAAAGTTCAGTTGAGAAGATGGCAACTCTAATCTATTATATTTCACCCTATCTCTGAGCTGTTCTAATGGACGATGTGGCTAATCAATTATTGCAGCCGAGGTGGAATAGCACGCAGCTTGTAGTCTCTGAAGCTTAAAAGAAAATCCGTTTACAAAAATTCAGAGATACATCAAAATGACAAGGGGAATAATAGTTCCTTCATTTTCAATTAACACCAGGCAGAGTATTAGAAAGCTGTAACATCCTTATTCCCTCTTTCCTGGCTTCATCTGGTGTCTTCCAACTTGACAATAAACATACCTTGGAAGCAAAATTGATGGGATGTTTACAAAACAGATGTTTTCAAGTGATGCTAATAATATATTTAGAGCCAAGATCTACCTTTCCAAAGGGATATAAATTACAAGTGACAGAATACAAGATACACATTAAAATCTAGGCCACAGAGCACACAAAAATCATGGGAGACAGTACCTAGTCAGTACTTGAACATCTAGTATATGATATAAAGTTTTCAAATTTCTTATGGAGAATTAGTATTCTCCCTTACTTTGTCAAATTATGTATTATCTGTTTAAAGGATGATAAGAAAAGTGTAATATTTCACTGTACCCAGAATCTACAGGGGAAGAAGCAAGCTTGTTTAGGATGTTATCTTCTTATGAATGAATAAATGCTAGAAAAATATATTATAAACTTGTATATATATATATATATAATATATATATATATATACTCATCCATACTCCCACATATATGCCCATGTGCTTTTTCCATATTAAAGCTAGTGCTGGCATTACAGGTATGTGCCACCATAGCCAGTTAATACATCCTCTGTGTATGCATTTGCTTATATATACACTTGTTCAATTGTGGGTACAAGCACATGCTTACCAGTGTGCACATTTGGAGTTCAGAGGACAATATTTGGGTCAGTTCTTACCGTTTCACCTGGTATGAGACAGGATCTCTTTGTTCCTGCTTGTGCCAGGCAAGCTGGCCCTCTAGCTTCTGGAGATTCTCCTGTCTCAGCTTCCCATTTCCCTGTAGGGAAGCATGGGAAGACAGATGTTTGTGCTACTGTTTCAGACTTTTGTGTGGCTTCTGGGGATTTGGACTCAGGTTGTTAAACTTGTACAGCAAGTTCTATTTCCAATGAGCCAACTCCCCAGCCGCTACTATTATAAATACTTCTTTGTTGTTTTGTTTTGCACTGATAAACTTTTATTTTATTTTTTAAACATTTTCTCAACATAGAAAATCTTTTGATTGATAATGGAGAAGACATGAACATGTTTGGTGAACATTATCTAAGTAGATACATTTTGTGTCAATTTTTATTGAAAATAATTTCTTTTCACCTTCTATATTCTCATTACAGCTTCCCCTCCCTCTACTCCTCCCAGTTCCTCCCACCTCCTCTCCCATCTGGATCCACTCCCATTCTGTCTCTCATTAGAAAACAAACAGGCTTCTAACAGATAATTATTAGATAAGATAAAACAAAAAGTAACACATCAGAATTGTACAAAACAAACAAACTATCAAAAAAGAGCTCAAGAGAAGGCACAAGAAACAGACTCACTCATTCGCATCCTTCAGTCTCTGTGAGTTCATATGAGCTTTGATTAAAACACTAAACTAGGGGGCTGGAGAGATGGCTCAGCGGTTAAGAGGACTGACTGCTCCTCCAGAGGACCTGAGTTCAATTCCCAACACCCACATGGCAGCTCACAACTATCTGTAACTCCAGTTCCAGGGGACCCAACACCCTCACACAGATCTATGTTTAGGCAAAACACCAATGCACATAAAATGAAAATAAATAAAAATTTTTAAAAAAAACACTAAACTATAAGACATTATATATATGCAGAGGACCTGGTGCAGACCCTTGCAGGCCCTTTGAGTGCTGCCTCAATCTCTTTGAATTTATATAAAATTTGCTCATGTTGATTTAGAGGGCCTTGTTTTCTTGGTGTCCTCCATCCCCTCTGGCTCTTACACTCTTTCTGCCTCCTCTTCAACAGGTTTCCTGAGCCCTGAGGGGAGGGATTTGATGGAGACAGTTCTTTTAGGGCTGAGTGTTACAAGCTCTCTCACTTTCTGCCTGATATCTGGCTGTGGGTCTCTGTATTTGTTCCCATCTGCTGCAGGAGGAAGCTTCTCTGACGATGGTTGAACAAGGCACTGATCTATGAATAAAGCAGAATATCATTAGGAGTCATTTTATTGCTTTTTTTTAAGAACAGTCATGTTTGATTTTACCCTATGTCCATGGGATATCTAGTTTCAGATTCTTGGTCAACCAAGTAGTGTTGAGATCCATCTCATGGAATGAGCTGTAGGTCAAATCAGATATTGGTGACAAGAGATGGCGAGTGGAGGTTCTGTCTCCTCCATTATTTGATAATCTAATTTAGATCACCTTCACATATGTGTATATTTTAGGAAGTTTCTACTGTTTTAGGTTTCCATATTACCCCCCAAATAGCCCTTAATTTTAGCTGTCTCTCCCTGTATTTTCTCTCTCCTCCAGTTCACCAACCCCATCCATCCATCCATCCATCCATCCATCCATCCATCCATCCATCCATCACTATTCACTCTATTTCCCTTTCCTAGGGAGATCTATCTGTCCCTCTTAGTCCCTTACTCTGTACCTAAGCTCTGTGGTTCTATTGATTGTAGCTTGGTTATCATTGACTTAGCATATAAGTGAAAACATGCCATATATGTCCTCTGAGTCTGGGTTACCTCACTCAGGATGATTTTTTTTTCTAGTGCCATCCATTTATCTGTGAATTTCATGATTTCCTTTTTAACAGCTGAGTAATACTCCATTGTGTAAATAGACACATTTTCTTTATCCATTCTTCTATTGAGACACATTCAAGTTGTTTCCAATTTCTCCCTATTATGAATAGAGCAGCAATGAACATGGTTGTACAAATGTCTTTGTGGAAGGATGAAGCATCCTTTGGGTATAGCTGAATCTTTTTTTTTTTACTTTTTTATATTTTATTTATTTTATTAGAATTTTTTTATTCATTCCACATACCAACAACAGCCCTCCCCCTCATCCTTCCTCCCACTCACCCCCCAGCCTTCCCCCCAGCCCATCCTCCTTCCCCTCGTCCAAAAAGGTATGGCCTGCCATGGGGAGTCAGCAAAGCCCTACACATTCAGCTGAGGCAGGTCCAAGGCCCTTCCCCTGCATCAAGGCTGTGCAAGATGTCCCACCATAGGTAATGGGCTCCAAAAAGCCAGTTCATGCACCAAGGATAGATCCTATTCCCACTGTCAGGGGCCCCTCAAACAGACCAAGCTACACAACTGTCTCGCCCATGATGAGGACCCAGTCCAGTCCCATGCAGGCTCCATAGCTGTCGGTCCAAAGTTCGTGAGTTCCCACTAGCTTAGTTTGGTTGTTTCCCCATCATGGTCTTGATGCTCCTTGCTCATAGAATTCCTCTTCCCTCTCTTCGATTGGACTTCTGGAGCTCGGCCTGGTGGGTATAGCTGGATCTTGAGGCAGATCAATTATCATCTTCTAGAAGAAGCACTACACTGATTTCCATGGTGGCTGTACAAATTTGCACTCCAACCAGTAATGGATGAATGTTTCATTGTTCCACTTACTCCACATCCTCCTCAGCATGAACTGTCATTTATTTTTTGAACTTAGCCATTTGGGGGGAGTAAGGTGAAATTTAAAAGTAGTTTTGATTTGCATTTCACTGGATTACTAAGGATGCTGAACATTTCTTTAAATGTTTCTCAGCCATTTGAGTTTCCTCATCAAAGGAAATAGAATCTGTGGACTTCTGGAGTCTGTAGAACATCAGTCCATGCCCTTCTGGCTTTTAAAGTCTCCATTGAGACATCAGATGCTATCCTAATAGGCCTGCCTTTATATGTTACTTGATCTTTTTCCCTTTTAACATTTTTCCTTTGTTCTAGATGTTTAGTGTTTTTATCATTATGTGCTAAGAGGTGTTCTGTATGCTTCTTGTACCTTAATAGGCATTGCCTTTAAGTTAGGGAAATTTTCTTCTATGATTTTGTTGAAAATATTTTCTGTGCCTTTGATCTGAGTTTCTTCTCCTTCCTGTATTCATACTGTTCTTATATTTGGTCTTTTCATAGTGTCCCAGATTTCCTAGATGCTTTGTGCCAGGATTTATTCATTCATTCATTCATTCATTCATTTATTTATTTATCTATCTATTTATTTATTTATTTTAGATTCAATGTTTTCCTTGACTGATGTATCCATTTCTTCTATCTTGTCTTTAATGCCTGAGATTCTCTCTTCCATTTCTTATAATCTGTTGGTGAAACTTGCCTCTGAGGTTCCTTGCTGTGGGATGGTCTGTATGTCAAACATGTTGCTTATTGGTCAATAAATAAAGCACTGATTGGCCAGTGGTCAGGCAGGAAGAAGTATAGGCGGGACAAGGAGGAGAGAATTCTGGGAAGTGGAAGGCTGAGGAGACACTGCCAGCCGCCACCATGACAAACAGCATGTGAAGATGCCGGTAAGCCACAAGCCATGTGGCAAGGTATAGATTTATAGAAATGGATTAATTTAAGATATAAGGACAGTTAGCAAGAAGCCTGCCACGGCCATACAGTTTGTAAGCAATATAAGTCTCTGTGTTTACTTGGTTGGGTTTGAGCGGCTGTGGGACTGGCGGGTGAGAGAGATTTGTCCTGACTGTGGGCCAGGCAGGAAAACTCAAGCTACAAATGGCGCCCAACGTGTTGGCAAGAGTTTCCACCTAAAACCTGAGAAAAAAGATACTAAAACGGAGCTAAAAACAGTTCCTAGTTGTCTCTTTCAAGTTAGTGGCAGCCTTCGTGTTTGAGTCACTATGGCGGGTTCCTGGTGTGCGTGCTCAACCTGCAGTATGGCGGGAATGAGGCCTCTGCCAGTGGCACATTAAATTGCATGGTGGATTTAGCCTTTGCTAGTACAAAACAAAAAAAGAGGTTTCTGGGCTAAACGCTGCTTTGATAGAAGCATAGACCCACGAAGGCTCCCAGAGCTGGTGGTAAAAGTATCACCGCCATGTTGGGAAGCTGAGGTGGGCGGAGCCAGCAGCCATAGTGCCGTTTCAGTCTTGGAATGCTGCAGTTTAAAGCAATAGGCTCAAGGTAATATAAAAAATAAGCCACATAAAGATGGCTACCACACAGAGAATCTGGATTATGTTCTCTTTGATATTCGTAACTGAAGAAAAACATTTGATTGCAAAAGCTGTTGAGTTATGCCAAAATGTATATTTTAAAGGTACTTGACTTCAAATTTTGGATGTAAGGATATGTTGCTTTGGAAAGGAAGCTCTGCTTTTGTTTCCACAGAAAGCCAGAGGCTATGGATTTGTTCCAGATTAAGATACATCAGATTTGACCAGCCAAGACCCCCTGAAAGGTCTCCGGTGACACCATGGCCCAGATGATCCAACATCCAGAATGGTTTGAAGGCAACTGGCTCAGACAATACAGCCTCATGGACTACTCCATAATCCTAAAATTTTCTTTGTGTCCCCATAAGATACAGCGCCCCCCTCCAGCAGGAAGTAGTAAGAGAAGCTATGCCCAAATTCCCAAATTATATGTAATTTTACTATGTTAATGTTAAAATCTTCCTTTTTAAAAAAAAAAAAAGAAAAGGGGAAGTGCTGTGGGATGGTCTGTATGTCAAACATGTTGCTTATTGGTCAATAAATAAAGCACTGATTGGCCAGTGGTCAGGCAGGAAGAAGTATAGGCGGGACAAGGAGGAGAGAATTCTGGGAAGTAGAAGGCTGAGGAGACACTGCCAGCCGCCGCCATGACAAACAGCATGTGAAGATGCCGGTAAGCCACAAGCCATGTGGCAAGGTATAGATTTATAGAAATGGATTAATTTAAGATATAAGGACAGTTAGCAAGAAGCCTGCCACGGCCATACAGTTTGTAAGCAATATAAGTCTCTGTGTTTACTTGGTTGGGTTTGAGCGGCTGTGGGACTGGCGGGTGAGAGAGATTTGTCCTGACTGTGGGCCAGGCAGGAAAACTCAAGCTACAGTTCCTGTTCGAGTTCCTACATTTTTCATTTCCAGATTTCCTTCAGTTTGGGTTTTCTTTATTGATTCTATTTCCACTTTAAAGTCTTGAACTGTTTTCTACATTTGTTTCAACTGTATGTTTGTGTTTTCACAGATTTCTTTAAGGGATTTATGTGTTTCCTCTTTAAGGACCTATATCATGTCTGTCCCCAAAGGCTGTTTTAAGGTCTTTTTCTTGTGCTTTAGCTATATTGGTATACCCAGGGCCTGCTGTGGTAGGGTTGCTGGGGCTCTAGTGGAAACACATTGTCCTGGCTGTTTTGATTGCACTTTTATGTTGGTGTCTACACATCTGGGTTTGAGAAGATTGTAATTCTAGGTGCTGATATCTGGTCGTATCTCTGTTTGGTTTGTGTTCTCTTCCTTGATTTCTGTTTCCCCTCTGATTCTTAGAAGAGTGTGGTGGCTGTGATGCCTGATAGAAAATTCTTACAGGATCCTGATAGGTGTGGGCACTGGGGGTTTCAGGTAAAATGTGTTTCTGGGAATTGGGAGCTGACACTTATGAATGGAGACAGGCTAGGAGTGGTTTCTCTGAGGGAGTCCACAGGACAGAGGAAAGCATGGTGTTTCACCAGGATCAGTCAGCTAAGTCCCCTGGGAATGGGGGCTGAGAGTGAGGAGGAGCCACAGCAGATGTTCTTCTACAGAGCTGGGGATAGAACTAGGGGATTGCATTTGGAGGTATGGAGGCAGAGGTGAAGATCTGCAGTTAGCCTATCTGCTTTGCTGGCTGGAGTAGCCTTCAGAAGTTGGGGGCTGGGATAAAGCAATGAATGGGAGGAGGGAAAATTAGGAGGTGAAGATCTGTGTGATTCACTGGAGATGGTGGCAGAAAAGAAGGGGAGGCCACAGCAGGTGGTCTGCTACAGAGCTGGGGATGATACTGAGGGACTGGATTTGGAGAAGTGGAGAGAGAGGTGAAGAGCTGCAGTTAGCCTGCCTGGCCAGAGTGCCCTGTGGGTTCCCAGGGAGTGCCTGATGGAGTTGGAGCCTGGGATAAAGCAATGAGTGGGGAAGTTAGGAGGGGAAAATCTGTGTGATCCACTAGCAATAGGCACAGAGAGTGGGGTAGCCTACAGCACATGGCTTGCTGGCTTGCTGTACAGCTGGAGATGAGACTAGGGCATTGGATTTGGAGGAGGAGAGGGAGAGGTGCACATCTTTAATCAGTCTACCTGCTTCCATGGCTGGGATGGCTTTCAAGTTCCCACAGAATTATAAACACTTCTTAACTTCTAAAAGAAATTTTAGGATTGACAAGATTGCTCAATGAATAAAGGCATTTTCCCCAAAGCTTGACAACCTGAGTTTAATCCATGGAACCTATGTAAAAGTAGAAGGAAAGTGTTGCTGTTATAGCAATGGCGCCCACCACTGCTACTCTTTCTGGGATTACCATTTCATAATTGCTTACTACAGCTAGCACAATGGAGACCCTGGCAACATAAGTAGCTACCACAGTTAGTTAATCTCTCACTCTATGGGGCATGATAAATTTAATTCAGTAGCTATATACATCTCGATTGGCTTTGAAAATTATAAATTTATAAACTCAAGTACCAGTTGCTTTTGGGAAACTATCTTACAAGGACACCAACGTACAGTATGGCTTGTTAAGGAAGGGAATGGCTCAGTTGCCTTTAGCCTACTGGCTAAGGGTGAGATAGGACCTCTGTTGGTCTTTTCTGTATCGAACACAGATTGCAAGCCCAGTGCCACTTTGAGATCTTTGGCAGCAGTTAACTCTGCAGCTCACACACGATTGAGCCTGTATGACAATGAATATTCAGAGATGGGTAACGCCTGGGGGGCAATCACCAACCTAAGACAGAGCACCTGTGTGGCCTGGACAGGCGTCTCCATGACGGGTAAGGTGACCTGCTGACGTCCCACGCAACCCAAGTCAGAAACTCATTTTTTAACAAAAGGGGGACCTGTAGGATCCTGGCCCCCGTTTTGGGTAACTGTTGCCTTGCTTGCAGACCTTGACCTTGATATTCTCCCTATGCTAATTCCCTGCCAGGTTCCACCCTCATGAATGCTTAAGGGAAGTTCCTTGCCTGGTACCCTGAATAATGGGCGTTAACAGATTAGAAGCAAGATTGTAAAACATCAGTAGCGAACTTCTGCCCTCCAGGGTCCTCCCATTGTGCTGTAAGCCTGTATTTAAGACCTCCTCCCCCTTAAATAAATGACATTCAACATTTAAAATTAAAATATATATATATATATATAATTGAATGAATACTGTGAATGTTATATATGAATACCACAAGTGTGATTAATATCATGAGTGTAATTAATGAATATCATGAATGTAATTTCAAAAAATAAATAAATAAAGTTAAAAAAAAAAGTAGAAGGAAAGAACCACCTCCTCTACACATGAGCAGTGGCATGAACATACATGCCCATTCTCTTCATAATATAAGTAAACAAATGTAAAAAAAAAAAAATCTTTGGAAAAAGAGATTTTTAAAATTTTAAAAT
>CABHPR010119391.1:293-11109 GCA_902168415.1 Peromyscus melanophrys
GGAAGGACAGGGCAAAGGTGTTGGCATAGGACAGAGCTTGTGTTCAGTGTGGATGGGCAGCAGGGAACAGGGAGGGAGGGAGGGTGAAAGGCCAGAACAGGACAAGAATGGAACGCTACAGGGTGTGTTAGGTTTATTCAGAGCACCATTGAAGATGTGGAGAAAGGGCATTATTCCTTCTCACCTGTAGTTTCAATCTAACTTCATTCCTAAAAGCCTCTCTACCTAGAACCAATGGCATTATGTCCTTCATGTATCCCAACACCAAGATCCTGTGCGTTCAGTTACAAGGCAGGCAAGCAATCCCAGGTTTTCAAAGCAGGGTTTTCTCCCCTTCAAGCACCTTTGAACGCTAAGTCATTCTGCCAGAAATACATGGCATGCCTTCACTTGCTAATGATTTCAAAACTAGTAGCCTTTGTGAATTCTCGAAAGAAAAGTAATTTAATGGGGGGGAAAAGAAAAACAGGACATCTAGTAGCTGGGAAGACGGCTCAGTCATTAAAGTGTTCGCTTTGCAAGCATGACGACCTGAGTTCAATCCCTAGAACCCATCAGAATAAATAAATAAATATAGAAATAAGCCAGGTATGCTGCTGTGTGTTACAATCCCAGTCCTGAGGAGGCAGGGATAGGCAAGCAGGTCCCTGGGACTTACTAGCCAGCCAGCCTGTCTTAACCCACTCCAGCACCATCTTGTCTCCAGAGAGAACAGCAACAGCGGTATGACACCTGAGGTTGTCACCTGGCCTCACATGCATGTACACATACACACAAATGCGTGTGCATCCCCTACACACGCACACCTAACCTCAAGAGCAAATTCCCACATCCCATTGGCAAACACAGAGGAGGTTGGACAAGGCACACACCCGGCAAAGTGAACTGAGCCTGAAGTACAAACACCACCCGAGATAAAAATGCCTTCAAAAGGACGGCTGAGGACAAGAGAACGGTGAGAATCGTGAGTCTAGCTGCAGCTCAAATCACTTTAAAAATCCATTTAAACGACTCCTCGACTCCTCCCTTGGAGGGCTCTTGGCAGTAACTAGTGCTACGATGTAACTGTACTGTACCCTGCTGGGTGGGTTATGTAATAGAGCTGGTGATAAAGCAGTGTTTTCTCCAGCTCAAGCAGGCCATGGGAGTTTGAACGTTGCCCATGGCTGCTACCACAGAAAGCGGCTGTGTTTAGATTAGATAATTAAAGCTTATACAGCTCCCATTGAAAAGTAAAAATACGTTCCCTCCTAAAGAGCAATTACACTAATTCCCTTTCATCTTGAGCTATAGAGCTGCAGGAGGCAGTCACCCCAACCCGCATGAGAAACCTCTTCAGACAGGCTACTCCACAGGGCTTCCCTCCGCATCTCACCTGCAGGACTTAGCACACATGAGCCATGTTCTCACACTGTAAGATGAGAGCCTTTGTTTTTATTTTTATCCCAGTACTAAATTATTAATAGGTGCAAAGTGAAACCCAGCAGAGCCCTTCTAAATTCCAGGAAGATTCCTGGGGCGTCTGTTATGGGTTGACCTTTTACAGTCTGGAGGGAAGTGCTTAGGGAGAGTGGGGAAATATTCTCCTCAGACAAGAGTTCATTGTTCAATGATGCATGCATGTATGGTCGCTCACTAAAATACAAAATCCCATTTTTTTTTTGCAAGAGGAAGTATGCATGTTATATGTATTCCTAGGCCAGATCTTCTAGGATGAAACGGGGGTACAGAGAGGGAGAAAAAGACAGAGATACAGAGATACAGAGACAAAGAGACAGTGGCCTGATTGAAGCCTGGAAGGGAACTACCATTTATGGGCCTTATAGTCAATGAATCCAAAGCCCAAAAATGTACGGATTGTTCCAAACCCCACTGCTGCTCTGTAGGAGGATTAGCATTTGAACACAGACCCCACTCCAAACATCTTGAAGAAAGGATTCCCTTTGCCCAGTTCCTAAAACAACTGTTCATGGTTTTTAAAACCATGAGGGTTCAAACTGTTAACAATAGAGGTTTGTGAGGACTCAAGGTGATATAGAATTGGAGAAAAGAGAACATTCTATTCTATTACTATTTTTGTACAGGTGTGAACAAATTTGTTTTTGCATGGGAAGTAACTAAATTAGTTATGAAAAGTTTAATATATCCTTTCTCTAAAAATAGTTCATTTGATTAAGAGCCCCAGAGTTGTGCTAGACAAGCCTAATATTTCTAAAAACGTTTTCTGGAACTAATTTCAAAGTACCTACTAGATATTTTAATTTACCTTTTTGGCTTCTAAAAGGGAATATATACGTGTGTGTGTGTGTGTGTGTGTGTGTGTGTGTGTGTGTGTGTGTATGTACACTTTTTACCCCTCTCATTAGCTATTAACATACATAACCCAACAGAAAGAATTTTCCCAAATTTCGATTGAAACCACTTGACAAAATCACTGACATGGACAATGTTTCATTCCACTCCAATTTAGTGAGTGACACATACATTACTTATATAAAAGTGTTCTATCATTGCCAGGAAGTCCTACAAACCTCCTCAATAAAAAAAAATGGTTAATATATAGTTACTTATTTTTAACCAAACACAAGACTGATAATTAAAGTGATTTTTTTCAATTTAATTAACTTCGATGCCAGACACCAAAGATTTTTTCCATTTGTTACATACGTGATTTCTGAGAAGCAGGATTATAACACATACTATCAAGAGATAAAGGGGTTTTATTTAAAAACCATAAGAAAAATTGTGGTACTCCAAACTAAAATAATCTGTAATGTTTATCAATAAGCCAATGATGCCTAAACTTCAATTATCACGGACTAACTCCTGCCACATACATCACCACGGACTACCACACAAGTCTCTCCACACAGACACTCCGTTACCATACATCAATATAATTTAACGTGTTTTATATCATTACAAGTGGAAAATCTGTCACTGAATCAACACATAAGTGAATATTACAATACATGACTTAAACTGGGAAGCATCTGTATGTATATCACACAGTGACGATGTGTCAAATAACAAATCTCCTAACTTCCCAGAGTACCAGACCACCACCAGACATGACTTAAAATGTTCTCAGAACTGACTTGCAATGCTTCTAAATTATCTTTTAAGCTAGAGCCTAATGTCACTGGATCCATAAGGCCTAGAAAAAATAATATATGTGGTTTTCAGAAGCATCTCGGGATTTGCAACTCTGACAATTTACTCTCTCAATTTACAATTCTTGTACTCTGACAATTTATTCTCCCCAATATACAATCTTAAAAACAATAACTGCCTTCACATTGAAGTCTAAACCAGACCATATATTTGGTAATGACCTTTCCATGCAGACACCTCCTCAAGCCTCATTGTGTTTCTAGCTTTCTTTTGGGGGTGTTAGTATTTTTTTTAATAAGAAAAAGAATTTACTGCTAACATATTTACTTATATCCTAAATATACCTTTAAAAGAAATCTAAGGCGCTGATGAAACGGCTCCCTGAGTAAAGGCACCTGCTGCTAAGCCTGACCACCTAGCCTGAAAGTTTAAAGGAAGTCTCTTTTAGGGGGAGGGGTGGTGTCCACGCTCCAGATGACCTTAGTTCTCAACTCCTTTCAATTTGTAACATCAGTTTCCTGGAGCTCTCCTCTGGAAGAAATGTGACTCAGAAATGGTCGGAATGTCAATTTCCAGCCATCATGGCAGCGGGAGAACGAACCAGGAAAGACCACTCTCAGCTCATTTCCCTCTTTAGAACAAGTAAAATATTAAGCAAAATAACAGAAAGTCAACTGCCAAAATTGAAGGATACTCTCTGAGAAATAAAGCCTCAAGGGTATTTTTATTTTCTAAATCACAAATATGATGAACATGAACACAGGTTTCTTTACTTAGTTTTTTTTTTTAATTAAATTGTGTTGAGTGCACACGCGTGCGTGCTCACCAGTGTTCACGTGGAGGTCAGAGGATAATCATGTGGGTCCCAGGGATCTAACTCAGGTCACTTTGCTTAATTTTTGTTTTTAAACAGAGTCTCATGTAGCCCAAGGCTAGCCTCAAACTTTTAAACACTCAGCCATCTCTCTAGCCTCCCTTCTTCAAACTTTTACTCTAGTTTGTTCCTATGATTATCTGATTTTGTCTGTCTCCCCGGCTAGGCTGTAAATGCTAATGAAGGTAATTTTCACATCTTTTGGATCTGCAGGGTTCAACAGAGCACAGGGCACATAGCAAGTGCTCTAAAAGGAGTTGGCTGCAGCACAAACAAACAAACAATAGAAAGAGGGAACTCTGGGTAAAGAAATATAACACTCACGACACTGATCACCAGACTAGAGAGTGCGGTAACGAAGTCGAGTGGTTAGGAGCCAACCTGCCTGGGTTCAGACATAGGCTCTTTCGGCTGTGATGGCACCACATCAATTGTCTATACTTTTGTTTCGGGAAGTGTGTAGAGGGGACATTATTGGACCACGGACTTCCCTCGGGCAGAAGGTCACAGTGTCACTGAGACATTGCTCCTTTGCATGCTGTTTGTTGGAAAGATGAAATGGTGAATTATACATGGAGCGTACTCCTAACGGCACCCGACACACAGCTCTAGCATAGCAAGAGCACACAGAAGAGATAAATTTAGTCCCACAGTAGTTTCTCCTTTTTACCACTCTTACGGTTTGGATATGAAATGTCCCTCCTAGACTCATATGATTGGATCTCCAGTCACCGGAGTTATGTTGGCAGATGCTGAGAACTCTAGAAGGTGGGGCCTCACTGAAGGAAGTAGGTCATGACGGGTATGACTGTCCATGCTATACCTGGTCCCCAGTCCCTTCATGCTCTGCTCCTGGTCCACCATGAGATGACCAGCCTCCTCCCCCTCCACCTTACCATCACTGTGATTCTTTGCCTCATCTTGAATCAACAGGACCTAGATGTCTGCATTAAAATCTCCAAAACCATGAGACAGAAGCAACCCCTCCTTAGTTTGTTTCCGTCGAGTATTTGGTCACAGTGGCAAGAAAACTGGTACAACCATCTGTGTCCGTGTGCATCTGGATCTGCATAGTTCATAGAACGAAGCCCAAAAGGCTGCCCAGGCATGCAAACATCAAGGCATGAGGCGGTAAATGCCCCTTGTGAGGGCTAAAATCACGACAATGAGACCATCGGTCAGTGAGACTCTCTCGTTTGAAAGTCATTGTTCCCTCTCCCCATCCTGCCTTTTCTGTCTCCTAGTCTCACAGTGTCTTAGCATGAATAACCTTAAAATAAATGTCACTAACCCCTGCTTTATCAAATCCACTCTCAAAATATCACAGGATCACTGAGGTGGCCCATGTGCCTCTCCAACCAAGTCCATGTAAAGCAGAGGGAGCTGCTGTTATTGTTCATGGTCATGGCTTTTGTATTTGTACTTTTGTGAACAAAAGGACAAGATGACAGAGACTGGAGGGGAAAGCAGTTCCAGTTACCTGAAAAGAACGAACTACACATATCCACGGAAAGCCCACCTGTAAAAACCGGAGTATGCACCAAGACACTCTGCAAAGAGCTGACATCATGAAACTTTTAAAGCTTTGTCCTTGACACCTAAGACTTGGCTCTCAGACATCTTGAATGTCAAGGTGCTTAACTTGTAAACTGCTTTTTCCTGGAGGCTGATTTAAAATTGAATTGTCATAAACAAAAACGTTTAAATTTTTACATTTTGCAATGTTTTCTTCTTATTCACATCCTCCCGTTCTATTCAGTGACTAGAAAAAAAATATCTACATTCAACTTTATAATTTAAAAGATAGGAAAAAGCCACACATTTCTAAGATGCACAAACAATTCCACTTTTGTTCTAACTTACAGAAACAGCAATAGTGTAGAACCATCGCCGACATTATGTAGGCAAGCCTGGTGTTTCAAAGCAGAAATGCGACTGTGTTCTCAACACCTGGGTCTTGTTCTACTTTAAATCTACCACGTTCGTTCAGTATTCTAATTAAAACACAAAAATAAGATTGTATCACGTCTCCTGCACACTCTGGCTGAACCCCAGTGTAAAAGAAAACAAGCTATTCTTCCTGGCCTTCGAGTCCAATAGGAATCACAGACCATGAAGTCAGCGATGGAGAACACAATACTTCTGCCACACAAAGGGGCAAGGTACACTCAAGGAGACAGGGAGAACCGGGCATCACATTTCCACCCATCACTTACTTCTACCCTAAAAATACTTCATCTGGCACCTTCTGGGGAACAGGGTCTAGAAATGACTGTGATTTGTTTGTTTGTTTGAGGCTGTGTTTGCTCTGAAATGCCCTCATATGACATCTCTACATTTTCATTTGGAGTTTGGGTTAAGTAGACAGATGACAGGCAGCAGACATGATTGTACGTATCTCAAAATTCATTTGGATGAGAAATGCTACTTCCACCCCTCTCATGGACACAATCAGAGTGGAGCCAGTGGGAGCTCTTTGATGGGCAGTCTGGGAGAATCGCAGACATTAGCCACATGTGTCTCCCCATTTAATTTGATGGAAAGCAGAATTTTCATAATCAGCCTCAATAGATGTCTTCCCAGAACCGATGATACAGCTGGGACCGTTGCACATCTCTTGCTAGCACTGTTTCAAAGGCACTGTGGCCTTCTGGTGCCTGGGGCAAGACCATGTGCCAACACAGACACCACCGACAATCGAATCATAAGGACACAGACAAGCCTTTGCCAAGCAAACCAAAGCAAACCATGCCCAGATGCTTAAAAGAACCCAACAGAGAGGGAAGGGAGGAAATGTGTGGCCCCTAGAATACCTACGTCCCTCATGTTACAGGGTACGTAACCTACGTACCACAGGTTACATGTTACAACACACAGGTAAATATAAGCCTGTGCATGACCTATCATCCACTGTCAGAAGGCAACCTTTGGTTAAAACCCAAAAGCAGACTCCAAAGGCAAGGAATCAGAACATGTTTACGATTAAGATGCTGGGGATAGACACAAGTCATGACTTAACATTTAAGTTTTCCGAACACCCGTCATGTGGTGCGACAATTCTTTCATTTACAAATGAACTACACGCCGGAGTTTACAGATAAAGGCAAATACCTCGAATTCTGCAAATATTTTTCCTAAGATCAAAATTCAGAGTTGGTGCCAGTGATAGTTGCACACCCGACAACCTGAGCTCAGTCCACAGAAGCCACGTAACAATGAAAGCACGGATTCCACAACGCTGTCCTGCGACTCCCGTGGTCGCCAGAGCACATGTGTGCCTGCATCACACGTGCACCTCGTACACTCACACACAAAACAAGACTCAGTAAAAGTGAAGTGTTCAAAATAAGAAAACCTCGAGGAAACCAACCAATAGGTTCCAGTGACTCACACTGGAACCTGAATAACTTCAGATGTTTTTAATACCACTTTACTATATTTATGTCAGTTTTACTTCAAAATGTATACTCCTCAACATTGGGCATTCTGATCAGGACTGATTTAAAATTTTGGACAATGAGAGGCAGGATAAAGGTTTCTTGCAACAGCTAACGGGAACTATTTCTTCCTAGAAAACCACTTTCTAAACACACACAGGAGGAAGACTGCTAAGCGGAGACAGAACCCAGTCAAGGTTGGTTGTTTCCCATCAAACAGTGTCCTGATCTCTCAGCAGGGGAGGAGCAAGATCAGGCTATTCAGTGTCCATTTAGGAACCCGATCATGTATTGAGGAACTTTAAGCAACATTGTTCTTTAAATTAAAATTTTAGCTGAATGTAGTGGAGCATGCCTGTAATCCCAGCACTCAGAGGCTGAGGCAGGGGGATCACAAGTTTGAAGCCAGCCTAGATTACATCACAAGTCCTTATCTCAAAAAAATAAATAATAAATAATTTTAGTGAATTTTCAAATGTGTCTATCCTGTTCTTCTCTGGGTTTTAAGTAGTTTGCAGGGGAGATGTTAACTCCGACTTTTTAAGGCAGAGCCGCACTGCATGTAAACTAAACCTCAGGTCTCCAATCTCCTAGTAACTTGTAAGCTCCTGTTCTTTGCACTTACTCAGGAATAGAAAACTAACAATGAGCACGAACAAGGAACTGGTTGTTCTCTTCCAGTATTTACAAAAGAGTTGTTGCTTAGAGAACACAGGAGAAACAAGAGCCTGGCCCACTAGACGTGTTTGCAAACCAGATCCTGTGGTCATTTGTCGGTGCGTTAGCCTAAACTTTGCAAACACATGCCACGTGACAGGACTGTCCTTCAGGAAGATAAAAAAGAATTGATCTCTCTTAAGCATGCAAAGATTTTGTTTTTAAGAAACCAGTTTCCTACATACCATAGCTTACTAATTTCCACAAACAGAGCAGAGACAAGTAAAGGCAACCACAGACCTACCACACACTGACTTTATACAAGGTCCATCTTCCTTCCTTGTAGCTGCTGGGAATTCCCATCCCCATCTCCACACACCCTGCCCCGCCTCAACCCCATTCTGGCTCCCTTTAGTGGGTAAATCTCATTTCTTCAAGAAAACAGCACGCGCGCGCGCACACACACACACACACACACACACACACACACACACACACTCACCTCTGGCTAGCTGTTTCTCACTCACATCAGCAGCAAGGCTTGCAGTTCAGGTTTACCAGTAAAGGCATAGAGACAGGAGAAGTATCAAGGCAGAGAATTCCCCATATTTCCAACACGATAATTCATACTTGGTTCAACAAAGAGTTACTGATACAGGAACCACGGATAGTGCCAAGATCAAGGCCAAAATGCTTCTGACCACATAGACCATCCCATGCATATTTCTGATCTTTCCACCCAACAGGATCTCCCGGTTTTCAGTACACAAACAAGCAACAACAAACACCTTGATAATTCAAGATATAGCTATCTGGACCTGTCAGCTTGAGATTACAATTCACTAAATATGAGGTCTGACTACAATTATTTATGGGTACCCCTGACATATAGCTATGACTGAGGACCATTATCACAACTGTTCTAATGTTAAATACCTTGGCTATGCCACAGACCTACAAATAAGCATGCATCTATCAGCCTTAATAGAACAGCAGATCAATAAAATTTCAAGAGAGTCTCAGCAGGCTTTGCTAAGGCCCTTTAAGCTCAAGGATCACATCCACCTCTGTGTTCATGTGGTGACTTATAGACACTGAGTTATATGTTAGAACATAAAAGTGAGAACAGGAAAGGCAGGCATGTAAACAGTTAAACTGTCATGCTGGAACTGTGTAAATTTCAATCATGAAGGGAAGTCATTGAGGAGCAGGTGAAAGGCCATTTAAACTCCCTGACAGCCTCTGATGTCATGGAGAGTGAAATCCAAACTCATCCTTACACAGCAGCTAGACAGAGCTCATCCCCTGTGCTGAGCTGCACATCTCACTGCAGCTACCCGGGCATGGCCTTACCTCCTCTCCCACCCGACTCTTCCCATGCTGAAGCATTTGGGATATGCTATTAGCCTCGCCCCAAAATATTCTTCCTGTGTATCTTAACTGTCAGCTGCTCAAAAAGGGTTTCCCAGATTCCACTATGAAATAAGCCACCATCTGCCAGCACATGACACTGCGTTTTACATCCTTGTTTCTTCCAGCAAAATATAAACTCAGAGAGGCAGGGATCCTAACCCTTTTGTTCATTGTTACCACCCGAGAGCCCAGATGATGGCTGCCACAAGTACTCCTAAATACTTGTTCAATGAAAGAATGAAGAAATGAACCAGGCTGGAGGGAAGACAAAGATTTCCCACCGAAATAAATAAATGGCACACTCCCACTTAAGCTACCTGGAGATTCAGTATTAACTTTTGGTTTTCTGCTTTGGTTTTGTTTGTTTGTTTGTTTGTTTGTTTGTTTGTTTGAGACAGGTTCTTACCACTGCAACCTACTATGTACAAAAGACTGGCTTGGAACTCACAGAGATCTGCCTGCCTCTGCCTCTTGAGGGCTGGGATTAAAAGTGTGCTCCACCACAGCCTCATTTATTAAGGTCTAAGCTTGAGAAAATGTAAGATTCTACTTCAAGCTGGGTGTGATGGCACACGCCTTTAATCCCAGCCTGGTCTACAGAGCGAGCTCCAGGACAGACACCAAAACTACACAGAGAAACCCTGTCTTGAAAAACCAAAAAAAAAAAAAAAAATCCACTCCAAGCAACAAAAAAGTTCCGGTAATGTTTCTATGCATTAGCCAAGTAAGAAAAGGGGGATAATAAGAAAGAAAAAGCAACAGGAGAGAAGGAGTCTGATGAGAAGAAGAAAGAGATGGACGTAGAGGGAGAAAACACAACTGGAGACAGGGGTCTACTGAAATCCCAAGGGATGCTGGACGGGAAAAGAGGTGGCTAGCTGTTTCACGCCACAGTATCCACTTGGACTCGGAGCACCCAAATAAGCTAGGCTGCTAAAGCAAGGGCACCGGGTACTGGACCACCAGCGGGGATCCCATCCCTCCTGGCTCCACCTCCCCTGAGACGTTCTGGTGCAGTGAGGGTGGGGCCTGGGAAGGCTGGAGGACTAGGGTAGAAGGAAGCCTCTCTGTACTGTGACTACTTCTCTGAAGATTCCAAGGCCACTGGAGCAACTCTGCAGGGGAAATGAGTCTCCGGGCTGCTGGAGTGGATGTCAGAGGCCATCCTAAAGCTTATGAATTTAGGAGGTCTAGGCCAAACCATAGTCCTTAAATCTCAAAAGAAGTTAATTGTAACAGATTTGGTGGGGGGGAGGTTGTTTTGTTTTGTTTTGTTGTTTTGTTTTGTTTTGTTTTGTTTTGTTTTGTTTTGTTTTGTTTT
>CABHPR010119391.1:15039-26203 GCA_902168415.1 Peromyscus melanophrys
CTCTGCCTTCTGAGTGCTGGGATTAAAGGCGTGCACCACCAACGCCCAGCAAATGTTTTCTTTATAAGAGTTGCTGTGGCTGGGCGGTGGTGGCGCACACCTTTAATCCCAGCACTCAGGAGGCAGAGCCAGGCAGATCTCTGTGAGTTTGAGGCCAGCCTGGTCTACAGAGCGAGATCCAGGATAGGCACCAAAGCTACACAAAGAAACCCTGTCTCGAAAAAAAAAAAAAAAAAAAAAAAAAGTTGCTGTGGTCATGGTATTGCTTCACAAGAATAGAAACCCAAACTAAGACAGTGGGTAACTATCAGGCAGGTAGGATATACAGTGTGGATCTACTGGACACAGGGATAATTCACAGCCTCCATGGGATAGAACCAGGAAGTAAGAAAATGGTACACAACTTAAAACTTATGAATTATTTTTGGAATGTTCCCATTTAATACATTAGGGCTACAGTTGGCTGAAATCTCAGAAAATGGTATCAGAGATAATGAGGAATCGACTGTCACACGGGGTATTGTAATGATGGAGAAACTGAACTTTAATTCCATCTGCACCATTTTTACATGCTCAACACGCGATTACTCATGTCTGGGACTCTGAATCCCCTGCAGGGAGGTTCGTAGCTCATTCATTCTCTCACTTACTAAAACTACAGAGACAGATACTAAGTTGGACACAGGGGACATGGATATGAGTGAGCATCGTCTTTTCTCCAGAAACTCTCTCTAGGAGAGGAAAGACTATGGAGAAGGAGCTCTGGGAAGCTCGTCCTAGTCATTAGAGGCAATGGGAGAAAAGCCATCCTCCAGCTTTGTTTCGAGTGAGATGGTAGGAATGACATTGGGCATCAGGGACAGGAGGCTGAGGGAGTCAGACGGATGGGGGAGGAGAAACACCAGGAAGAGGCTGTCTACAAAAGGTTATGTATGACTTTGATAAAATACGAAGTTCCCCCAAACAAGCCCGCTGAATGACTCACACTCACTGCTGAACAGAACGGTAGATCTGACTCAGCCTGCGGTATGCTCAGTCCCACAGGAAGGCTCGTCCCTCTGCTCATTAGTTTGAACGTGTCAACCACGAATGTCACCCCCACTAAACAGCTTTATGGGATCGGGGAGCCACTTTAACTGTTTCCTGCAGGCAAAGGTGAAGGAAACACCCAGCAA
Organism: Peromyscus melanophrys; assembly: GCA_902168415.1. Lineage (NCBI taxonomy): Eukaryota > Metazoa > Chordata > Mammalia > Rodentia > Cricetidae > Peromyscus > Peromyscus melanophrys. Next base: position 16,215 of record CABHPR010119391.1, read on the forward strand.
AGCTACTTAGGTTTGTTAACCATGACTTTTCCGCCAAACTAAATCTCCAGCTTTAGGTCACTATCTATAAAAAATAAAATAAAATAAAATAACCTGGATCTACAGAATGAAAGGTCAAAAGCCCTTCAAGCCTCTGTCATGGAAGACTTGAGAAAGACAGGACCAGGCCAGCAAGGTTGAGGCAGGAGAGCAACAAGGAAAAACCTAATAAAGACACAGGAGGCAGAGCAGGAAGATTAGTAGAGACTGAGGCTACCCAGGGCTACAGAGCAAGACTTGGGAGATGGGGGGCATGGGGGAGGATGTAGGGGAAGGGGGAAAGGGGGAAAGGGAGAGAGCCAGGGAAGAGGAAGTGGGAAGGGAAAGGAGAAAAGATCAATGTAGCATGAATCTTTAAAAGTTCTTATTAATAAAATCAAACCTGAGCCAGGTATTGGGGTGAACACTGGAAGGTCAGAGAGACAGAATAAGCCACAGCTATCTCACCTCGCTGGATCCTCAGCTGGTCTTGTTTCCTCAGACTGGATGCCCCGAGCCATCATCCAAATGGGTCTCAGCTGAACTGCTGCTAGAAGCCTGAAAGCTTAACCAGGCCAAATGCTTCTCCAGGCCAAATGCCTCTCCAGGGCAAATGCCTCTAGTTTCTGGTCCTCACGCCTTATATACCTTTCTGCTTTCTACCACCACTCCCTGGGATTGAAGGCGTGCTTTCTGGGATTAAAGGTGTGGGTCACCATGCTTGGGTGTATCCTTGAACACATGGATTTCTGCCTCTGGAATGCTAGGATTAAAGGCATATGCTACCACTGCCTAACCTCTGTTTCATATTGTGGCTATTCCGTCTCTGACCCCAGATAAGTTTATTAAGGTACACAATATTTTGGGGAACACAATACCACCACAGATCAAGCACTAACCTGGGGACCTAGTGGCTCCCGTGGGCACAGTCCCAGTGGCTCACAGGGTCACGGTCTATGTTTACTAATGTAGCAACCACAGCTCAAACGCTAAGTATCTTAGTGATATCTACAGAGCAAGCTGAACAGGAGCTGCTGTTCAGGAAGTTGCAGGTGGAGAGGGTTTTTAATGACTTAATTCACTTTCTGCAAAAAGTATATAATTTAATATGTAATATACAAATGTCTATAAATATAATTGAATGCCTTATATCAAATGGAATTTCTTTCTCTCCTTTTGGGTTTTTTTTTGTTCATTTGATTGGTTGGTTGGTTGGTTGGTTGGTTGGTTGGTTGGTTGGTTGGTTTGAGTTTAGGGTTTTGGAGGAATTTGTTCTTTTGTTTGAGACAGACAGGGTGTCACTATGTAGCCCAGGCTAGCCTGGCACTCGCAATTATCCAGCCTCTGCCTCCAAATGCTGGAATTACATGTGTGTGCCACCACATTCAGCTTGGGGTGGGGGGTCTTGGACTAAAATTCACACATTAAAATTATGCAACAGACTCCACCAGCTCCGATTGGACCAAGAGAGCCTTCATCCAGTAACTGATGGAAGCAAATACAGAGACCCACAACCAAGCACCAGGCCAAGCTCCAGGAGTCCATTTGAAGAGAGGAAGAGGGATTATATAAGCAAGGGGGGTCAAGATCATGACTGGGAAAACCTACAGAAACAACTGAACCAAGCGCAAAGGAACTCAGAAGACCAGACTAGGCCCTCTGCATAGGCCCTCTGCATACGGGAGACAGTTGTGTAGCTTGGTCTGTTTGAGGGGCCCCTGGCAGTGGGGTCAGGATCTATCCCTAGTGCATGAGCTGACTTTCTGGAGCCCATTACCTATGGTTGGACACCTTGCTCAGCCTTGATGCAGGGGTGAGGGGCTTGGACCTGCCTCAAATGAATGTACCAGGCTTAGCTGTCCCCCCATGGGAGAACTTACCCTGTTGGAGGAAGGAATGGGGGGGGGCAGAGAGCGGGAGAAGGGATGAGAGGGGAAATCTGCGGTTGGAACACAAAATGAATAAAAAAAATTATGCAATCCAAAATCCATTATAAACCTAAAAAAGGGTTTGAGAATATTCGCACTCTCTTAATACAGACTTAGCAGGCTCAGGCTGCTTATGCAGGGCCCCAAGTTGACACCCAAGCACGGGCTTTTCTCATTCAAGGTTACTCCCAGCAGCCCATTTGGCTGCCAGGAAAAAAGGAGGAAAAGCCTTGAGAGAAGTTTGAAGGTAACACAATGATTGGAATGATAACGTGATAAGGAGAAGCCGCATTATTTGAGCATTTAAAGTAAACAGCTCTTCTTGTGCCTCCAGTCCCAGCTGACTAAAATCATCATTTAGCAATGGGAAGTTCAAAATACTGGCAGTTTTCCTTCAACTTGACCATGATAGTTGAGCACTAATCATAAGAAGCCAAACAATTACCCACACATTCGGTGCCAAAATCCAGGCCCTAAAAGACCTGCAAAAACATCCCCAGTCCCGATTTTGTTTTGTTTGAGACAGTCTTATCATGTAGCCCAGGCTGGCCTTGACTTCTCTGTACAGTAGAGAATGACTTTGAAGTCCAGACCCTCGCGTTTCTATCTCCCCAGATGCTGGGATTACAGGCATCTGCCACTATGCCCCAAGTGATGCTAGGGCTTGAACCTAAGGATTCATGCATGCTTGGCAGGCATCCTGCCAACCGAGCTACATCCCCACACTGACTTTTTTTTTTTTTAATAAAACAGAACAAAAGAAAATAGCACACCTCACACACTGTAATGTGAAAACCTCCCCATGGGCTGGAGATGGGACTCATCTGGTAGAGTACTTGCCTAGCATGCACAAGGCCCTGGGTTCAGTCTCCAGCACCATGTGTAACTGTGTGTGGTGGCATACACACTTGGAATCCCAAGCACTTGAGAGGTAGAAGCAGTTACATCAGAAATCCAAGCCCATCCTCAGCTACAACTTGAGTCTGAGCCTGAGCTGCGTAAGATCCTTGTCTCAAAAAAGGAAGCAGGCAGAAGAAAGGAGCTGCCCTATGACATCATGAACTTTTGGGTTCAATTATATATTTGAATAGCGTGTGTGCATGTGGGGTAAGGCAGAAAGGGGACAAATTCTATCCTGAGATACTAGCCTCACCCACTTCCTTCTCCCATTCCCCCATCACTCCGCCTCCTGCTCAGACCTCCCCTAAATTATCCACAAACATCATCAGAGCAGATCTGAAAAGAGCATCTGGCTGGAACTCAGAGGTGAGTGTGTGTTCACCCAGTAAGCCAGGATCAGCACTCAGCCGTCACCTGGAAGAGCCGCACGGCTGTGTATTTGAAACACTACAGTACCACTTTATCACAGAAGAGCAGCGACTGCTCCCTGCATGCTCTCTTCAATCCTTTAGCTGCTAGGATTCAAAGAGGAGCTTCTGTTATCTCTGCCTGAACAAAGCTCCGGCCTAGAGACTTGGTTCTGGTCTTTCTCTTCAAGAAATGAAACTGATCTTGGACAAGCCACTGGATCTGTCCAACTGGGTGTCTAGCAGGTCTGAAGCAGGGCTCTCCTGATGAGTGTCCTATGGAGACTCCATCCGCCCTGCAAAAGTGGATCTAGTCTTCTAACCTAACGTGTTTATTTTAAAGCTAAGAGAAAACAGCAAAACCCTCCCATAGACTTTTAAATTTTTCCCAATAGGATCATTAAATAACATCGCTTTGCATAAAACTTAGAAGTTTGACTTCCTACTTCATATAGCCTAGTAAATTTGTCCTGTTGGAGAGGAAGCCTGTGAGCCTGCATGAGCACATGTCTGACTGTGAGCTTGCTCCATCCAGAAAGCTATACAAATGGGAACAGCAAATGCCAGGGATATTCAAGGACACATGCTCAGGACATGGTCTCACGGAAGGCATGATAAATACATCAAAAACCACAGTCTTACCATAGGAAATGTCATAAGGCTTTAAGGGGCTTTTTAATTCTTATTTCCATAATGACTGCATGTAATAAAGATACATAGTTATATATGCATAAACACACACACACACACACACACACACACACACGGGAGGGGGTTCTCATTCTGTATCTCAGACTAACCTTGAACCTGTGGCAATCATCCTGGGATAACAGGTATGTGAACATTTGTTACCCTCCTAGCTCTCTCTCTCTCTTTTTCTTTATACAGTGTTGTTGTGTACATAATAGAGGGGGTCACATGTGGAGTTCAGAGGATAAATTTGTGAAGTCAGCTCCTTCCTTCTGTGTTTAAGTGGGCTCTAGAATCAAACTCAGGATGCCAGATGTGCTCAGTGGAGCACCTTTAGCTGCTGAGCCATCTCAGTGGTAGGGACTGAACCTAGACTTTAAACATGCTAGGCAAGTGCTCTGGCCCTGAGCTTACTCTGTGACAATGCAGATGTGTCTGGTAGCTTACTTGAGCCCAGAGGAGGCTTGTTTCCAGCGTACCAGCAGGAGTAGATAAAAACAAAACACTGAAAATATTTATGCAGTAAATTGACAGAGATGCCTTCTGCAAACCAAAAGGAAACAGCTACTTTCCCTAGCTCACAGCTAGGAGGAGAGCGGACTATGGGATGGTGGTAGCTGTGCTCCCCGTGGGCAAAAGGCAAGCAGAACACCAGTCTTGGAGAGACTGAAGAACGACGTACAATTTTTAGGGAGCCTGAGCTGTTTCAAAGTCACCGAAAACACAGGCTTACAAGAACAAAAACCTGGCCCATTTACAGGCAATGTCACAAAAGAGTACTTTCCTATCAACCCACTAAAGGAAGGAACTGCAAACAGGAAACCAGTCAGCCGCAGCCATGTCCCGCCCCTCCCTTCCTCTCCGCAGGATGCTATGGTTAGGTTTACAAGGAAGCCGCAGGGAAGGATGACAAGCCGCTCATCTCTCACATCTGCTGAGTTACTGCTTTAATAAGTGCTTAATATAAACGCCCTTATTATTCTGAACCAACACTGTTCTTGATAATTTTTTGCCTATCTTTTAAATAACATGTTGGATCTACAGATTGAATGATAAGTTAAAGCAGTTCAGAAGTTATAATTCACAAGATGAATTCTAAGTTCATAAAGAAAGGAAGTAACACGGTTGGTCAGAACAGCAAAACAAACGTGTAGTTAGCCACAGACATCAATGTCCAGCAATGTAAACACATGTGCACTTTCTTTAACCACTTTTAATTAATTCTGTTCTGACCATGGAATGCCAAGTCCCACTATGTACATCTAACACCCAAGGCTCAGGGGACATTGTGGAAGAAGAGGCAGAAAGGACCGGGACACCTGCCATGAGACAGGAGGCAGATATGGAGTTCAAAGCCAGCTCGGGCTACGCGGTGAGTTCTGGACCAGACTGCGCTATGTAGCACCCTGTCTCAAAAAAACAAAAGAAACACCACCACTAAGAATAATGAAGTGACAGTTTTAGCAACTAAATTTCCAAAACTGTAAGATTCATACCCAACAGATAAGCATGTAGGGACAGAAAGATGGCTCAGCTGATAAAGTCACGTGCTACAGAGCCTGACTCCTGAGTTCAACCCCTGGAAGCCTGGAAGCCACTGGGTGGAAGGAGAGGAGAGAGCAAAGTCCCACCTGTTGTTCTCTGACCTCTACACTCGGGCTGCTGTGACACACACATCTACACATACACGCACACACACACACAAATAAATAAAAATTATAGCACACATAAAATTTAAAATTCCACACAATGCCAACTGTACAAACTAGTTTAAGCACAACAATCTGTTCCTCAAGCCTCAAACACTATGCTTGATTAAAAATCTACTTTTAAAAAAGAACACTTGAAGCCATGCCTCAGCACTGGGCTAAGAACAAGTACAACAACATTTATAGTTCAGAAACATGTTTTACATACTATACAAAATGTAGACAATACTAAGTGGTAAACTGTCCTGTACCCTGTGGTGGGGTCTGCTGAGCAGCGAAATACGCACAGGCTCAGTGAACGGGGCTCAGACTCCAGCACAGCCCCACGAAAGGAAATACGCTGAAGCTACATTGAAGCTTTTTTTTTTTTTAATTGTAAGGAAAAGAAAAAAGGAAGACTCTCCCCCCAGCTTCTTGTTAAATTATTCTCTTTTTAAATTCCCCACCCTCTTTTCCGGGTTTCCCCTTCTGTGACAACTTCCTTACCAACTTGGCCTGCTGGGATCCGCCATCCCAGTCTCCCCCCCCCCCAACTCCATGTTTAGCCCCAAGTCCTCATAGTAACAGCAGAAGGTAGGAGTAAGTCATTTACCGTCAACTCTTTGAACTCTACCTCTGTTGCTCCAAGGCATTTATTGACTGAATTCCCATTTCTCCAAGCTTCATATATATTGCATATTTTTCACAATTAATTTACTGCTCATGTGTTCTCCTTTTTTGAGTGTGGTTTTGTTTTGTTTTGTTTTGTTTTTCAAGACAGGGTTTCTCTGTATAATGGCTCTGGCTGTCCTGGAATTCGCTTTGCAGACCAGGCTGGCCTCAAACTCACAGAGATCCTCCTGCCTCTGGCTCCTGGGATTAAAGGTTATATTTTAAGCTGAATTTTTTTAAATATCTATTTATTTACTTATTTATATTCTTTAGAACCCACTATGGTGTCAGGTGAGGTTCATAGGAGCTAAATAAATATTTACTGAAGTAATCAAGACTTGACTACACATCTCACAAGAGAGTTCATTCGGTTTAAATAGATTCTTCCTTTAAACATGAAAATCCCATCCTGGAGGAGGAATGGAAAAAGCTCATATTCACATCTGAAGAATTATAACAAGCAATAATCGGATTAACAACCACCTGATTGCTACTGAGCTAAGGAAGGACTTGTGCACACAATGGGTTGGCAGGGAAGACAGGGTCACAAAAAGAGGGAGGGAGGGAGGAGGGAGGAAGGGAGGGAGGGAGGGAGAGAGGAAGGGAGGGAGGGAGGGAGGTGCCTGTCAGACGTTCAGACCTGTGGTTAAGGGTCTAAGCACAAAACAAGGAATAGGAGGAGGCAACTGACACAGAAAACTTGGGAAGGCCACACATCCCTCACCCCAGAACTTCCAAGGATTTCTAAATGCTTAGAACACTGTCGCAACATCACCTTTATAGGCAAGGCCTCGTTCAGCCTCCATGCCTCCATTAAACATCGTATTATTATCCCTGTTCCTAAAGATGAGAGAACAGGAGTTTGAATAAGTAAAAGCTTGCTTATGACACACAGCTACTGTGTGGGTTCAAAGCCGAGTGGGTTCACTACTACTCATGACACACAGCTGCTGAGTGGGTTCACATCTGGCTGTGCCACGGTGCTGCTTTCCAGCCAGATGGGGAATGGCACCTTCCAGTTAGAAGGTGACATACTAGCACAATAAAATCATATTAACAGCCTTATGTGTAGTCTACAAAAGAAAAGACAGGTAAGCATGGTTAGAAAGTCCACAAATCTCAGCCCGGTCATCCCCGGTACAGACAGAATGTCTGGCTCGGGCTACACCCTGTTAATCTCTAATGTAGATCTCCAGCAAGGAAAAGATTTCAAGGTAAGCACAGGAGGCTACAATGGGGTTATCATCTCTGTTTAAGCATCCTCAGCATCTCTGAAAATAATTGTTTCCTCTTGCTTCAGGCTAGCTGGCCTTGAACTCGTTATGTAGCCCAAGCTAACTCAAGTTCACCATTCCTCCTGTTTCAACCTCCCAAATCTTGGGTGTATAGGCATTCACCACTATAGCTAACTAAAAATTCTTAATTCTTTAACTCTAAACTTAATTTTTAACCAAAAAAACCCCCACATTTATTATAATTTCTCATATATATATATATATATATATATATATATATATATATATACACCCACCCCCTATTCAGGCCAAATTCTCTTTGGCCTAACTGTTACAGGCCTGTGAACTAAATACAATAACACAGAATAAGAACTTGATCTTGAATTTCATGGCAAGAGCCTCAATAATTTAATTTTTTTAAGATTTACACTTTATTTTATTTTATGTATATGAGTATTTTGACTGCATGTGTGTCTGTGCATCACATTCATGCACAGAGACCAGAACAGGGTGCAAGATACCCCTAGAACTGGAATTACAGACAGTTGTTAGCAGCCAGGTGGGGGCTGGGACTGGAACTCGGGTCCTCTGGAAGAGCAGTCAATGGTCTTAACCACTGAACCATCTCTCCAGCCCCTCATTAATACAATTTTTGAAAGCTATTTTCTTTAAGTCACGTGAGAACGTTTGGGTGTTCCTGTGATCTAAGCAACCTGATTCTACAGCCGTGCCAAGTAATGCACTGGCGAGGAACTATCTTGTTCAAACGTGAGCCATCCAATTCCAGAGTCTCATACTAGCACAATAAAAGGTGACATACTAGCACAATAAAACCATATGAACAGCCTTATGTGTAGCTACAAAATAAAAGACAGACATGCATGGTTAGAAAGTCCACAAATCTCAGCCTGGTCATCCCCGGTGCAGACAGAATGTCTGGCTCAGGCTACACCCTGTTAATCTCTAATGTAGATCTCCAGCAAGGAAAAGATTTCAAGGTAAGCTCAGGAGGCTACCTTAGAAAGTGAAGAGACCTCACCAGTATATATCACTATGATCTCCAGCGACCACATCCATCCAGCAGCCTGGCCTTACTGTGGGTCCCCAATGAACATGAGGTTTCTCTGTATTTTATCTTTTTTTGATAACAGTTCTAGAAGAAAGGGCTTTAACTAGACTCACCATGCTTACAGACAAGGAAATAAACACAAAAGCTTCTAAGCCATCCTGGAAATCACCTACGAGAGAAACTGTAAACAAAGCTCAGCCTGGGGAAGGTAACCAATACCATGGAACTAGCTGCTTAAAAATGGTTCCAAGAGCTAGGCTATACCTGTGCCAGCGGAGTGCTTCCTAGAATGCTTGACATCCTGGGTTCGATCCCCAGCCCTGCAGAGACTGGGTGGACATGGTGGTCTGTGACTATAGCATCGGAAGTTCAGAGCCACCCTGACTACACAGCCCCAATATATATCTAAGACCCTGGTTTTTTTTGTTTTTGTTGTTGTTGTTGTTGTTGTTGATTTTGTCTCTAATAATAAGTGGTATGGAATGTGCATTTTACCATCAAAACAATTAGAAAAATGAAAGTTTGTTTTTAAAAAGACAAGTCATTCTTATTTATTATGCCAGCTATCCCTTGATTCTGTATCAGTTGGCTTACACATGACCTCAGATATTCTGGGAAAGGAAAAGACACCATTAATACCTTACGTCCAACTTGCCCCTTTACAGTGGGTTTATTCATTCAATGTTTATTTATAGCCATCTACCTTGCAGCCAGTGTGGCCCTGAACTGGATGTTTGGTGCTCAGACACAGCTAGGAAACAGCTGCTGCTCGTGGCACCTGACCTTTCCACACTGGACATTCTAGTGTCTTCCGTGTGGTCACCTCCCATCCTAGACCAACCCATAATTCAGCACAGCAGGAAGCTTCTAGGACTCTGCCTCAGCCTCGTGGCCAGTTTCCAACTCAACTAGCAAATGCATGGGCCTAACCCCTTGTTAAATATTTTATCATCCTCCAGACAGGGCAATGAACAAAACAGATAAGGTCCCTACCCTTTGGTCTGGGAAAGAGATAATAAGGAGGCAAATGCATGAGCACATGAGTAACTTCAAAGACTGGGTGCTACCAGGAAATAAAAATAGCAAAGAACTAGGAGGTGAACAAGGGTTGGGGAGCAGGGCAGAGTTTGAGAAAAAGCTCCAAGACAGTAACTTTGGGGGGGGGGGGAAACCAAGTAAAGGTCGGCAGTAAGAATGTTCTAGATAAAAGGCTGGGCATGGTGGCGCACGCCTTTAATCCCAGCACTCGGGAGGCAGACGCAGGTGGATCTCTGTGAGTTCAAGGCCAGTCTGGTCTACAGAGCGAGTTCCAGGATAGGTTCCCAAAGCTACACAGAGAAACCCTGTCTCGAAAAACCAAAAAAAAAAAAAAAAAAAAAAAA
>CABHPR010119396.1:0-13387 GCA_902168415.1 Peromyscus melanophrys
AAAAAAAAAAAAGACCCAAATTTATTGGGGAAATCATTCTGGATGATCTCCCTGGCTCCCAGAGATGTGACCAGGAGAGGAGACCAGGAAAAACCACATGGCTTTCTTCAGGAGGCAGTTTAAATACCCTGTATGTGGGATCTTGAGTAGCTTTGTGGGGAGGAGTTGCAGTTTGGCTGGTGTTCTGAGGGTAGGGTCTAGAGGGAGGGAGATGAATTGGAATTCCCAGCTAAACATCCCAACCTTTTTGGGTCTATAGGTGTCAGTTCAAGTCTAGCTACTTCTTGCTGGCATAGGACAAATTGGTAAGCTGTTGTTTGTTGAGTCCGTTGGCCCTTTCCTCCTTTCCTGAGGATTGTGGATGATAGGGAATATGGAGTTTCCAGGAAATATTGAGAGCTTCTGTCTGACACAAGTTCCATGACCTTGGAAGTGAAGGCTGGCCTGTTGTCTGTCTGTATCATCTGCGGCATGCCAAACTGAGCGATGATGTGTTCAAGGATTACCTGAGCCACCACATCTGCTGTTTCCTGGAGGTGGGAAATGTCTGTACCCATCCTGTAAAAGTGTTAACAAGAGTTAGGAGATAACGAAGATTTTTATGAGTGGGCATGTGGGTGAAGTCAGCCTGCCAGTTCTCTCCTGGTTGATGTCTTCAAAGCTGGTGCAGGGGCTGACTTATCTGGAGGGCTCCTTGTGGTTTGGCCTTGGCACACATCTGGCAGGAGGACTGAACCTGTAAAATACGAGCTTGAAAACGGGTAGGGTCAAAGAGGGGCTCTAAGAATTAGAACAAGGCTTTGGGGCCTATGTGTAAGGTCTGATGGATGTCTGAAATGATGAACAGTGCCTGGTCCTGAGGGAGGATGAGGCGGTTATTTAAGTAGAACCAACCATCTTTTTTTGTCTGTGTGGCACCTTTTTTCAGGAGTTCATCCCTCTCCTCTGGTTGATAACAGGGCTAATAGGAGGGTGTCAGAAACAAAGTATGTTCTCTTGATCCAGTGGAGCTCAAGGCCAGTCCCCAGGCCACTGAGTCAGCCCTGGTGTTGCCTAAGGCCACTGGGTCCTTGGAGGACTGGTGTCCCCATCAGTGGATTATGACTACTTTTGCAAGGAGTTCGAGGACCTATAAGAGCTTGGTTATAAGGGTCCATTAACTATGGGAGTGCCCTTGGTAGTGAGGAAGCCCCTTTCCCTCCAAAGGACAAAATGGGTATGGGCTATTAAAAAGGCATATTTAGGGTCAGTAGAGTTGTTAGCCCATTTACCCCTGGCTATCCAGAATGCTTTAGTCAAGGTGATTAATTTGGCCATTTGTGAAGGGGTCCCCATTGGCAGGTGGGTCGCTTAAACTGTTTTAGTGGAAGTGACCACAGCATGCACACCTGGTGGTTTCCTGATCTTTCTATAAGAGCTTCCTTCAACAAAGAGGGTGCGTTGGGAGTTTGTGAGGGGTTGGTCTAATAGATCAGACTGGGGTGAGCGTAAGGCCTCCGCAGCCTCTGGGCAGGAGTGAGAGGAGGTACCAGAGGAAGAAGGGACAGGAAGGAGGGTTGCAAGGTTTAGGGCAGGGCTGGAAGCCAAGGTAATTTGGGAGTTTCCTAGAAACTGTAAATGAAAGACTTGGACTCAGGAGGGCCCAAGCAGGGGGAGAGAAGAATGACTCAGAAGGTCTGAGAAGCGGTGGTGGGTGGAGTATACCATGATTGGCTGGAACAGGGTGATCTTGAGAGCCTCCCGGATGAGTTCAGCTGCTGCTACTAGGGCTCTCAAGCATGGCTGCTATCCACAGACAGTGGGGTCTAGTTGTTTGGACAGAAAAGCAATGGCCCGATTCAAAGGCCCAACTGATTGGACTAGAACCCCCGGTGGCCACTCCCAACCTTTCATCTGTATAAAGGTGATAAGGTCTGTTGGGATCTGGGAGAGCTAGGGCTAGGGCCATTAGTAGGGCATCTCACAGAAAAGTGAAGTGGCGGCAGACGGTAGCCAGGTGGGTGAGGGGCCCCTTGGGGGTCTCTCTGGCTGCCTGGTACAGGAGCTTGGCCGAAATGGCAAAGTTAGGGATCCAGTGACAGAAGAATCCCATCAGGCCCAAAAGATGAGAGAATCTGGTTCTCTGGGGCTGGGGGATGTAAATCCCACAGGGCTCAGACTGTGAGAGGTGAGGGTCTTAGACCCCAAGCTGAGTTGAACGCCCAAATACACCACAGTGGGAGAGCATAGCTGAGCCTTAGATGGGGATATCCAAGGGAGCCGAGGTGGGTCAGGAGCAAAGAGGTGGCCTGTTGGGACAGAGGCAGGGAGGGGTTGCAGAGAAGAAGGTCATCTATGTATTGGAGGAGTGTGCTAGGATGGAGTCGAGTGGAACTTGGCCAAAGAAATGAGGGCTGTCCCGGAAACTCTTGAGAGTACAGTCCATTTAAGCTGTTTGGAGGTCCAGGTGTCAGGGTCCTCCCAGGTGAAGGCAAAGAAGAAGTATAAGTCAGGGTGTAGGGGACAGTAAAAAAATTTGTCTTTCATGTCCAGGACTGTAAAATCGGAAGTTGTAGGGGAGTGTTAGAAAGGAGGTTGTAGGGGTTGTTAACCACTGCCTCATTAATGAGGTGGAGGTCTTGCATTAAACGGTAAGCACCTTAGTGTAGCTGGAGAGTTTCTCTCCAGCTCCCGACAAGCCCCGGCAGTCCCACAGCCCACTTATAAAATAAACACACAGACTTATATTATTTAAACTGTTTGGCTAATGGCTCAGGCTTCTAGCTATCTAGTTCTTACATCTTAAATAACCCATTTCTATAAATCTATACCTTGCCACATGGCTCGTGGCTGACCAGTATCTTACGTGTTGGTACTCATGGCGGCTGGTAGCGTCTCCTCACTCAGCCTTCCTGTTCCCAGAATTCTCTTCTCTGATTGTCCTGCCTATACTTCTTGCCTGACTTCTGGCCAATCAGCATTTTATTTATACAGAGCGATATCCACAGCACCTTGGTAAGCACCAGAAGGCTTACTCGGGAACAATGGGGGTGTTTCAGGGTGAGTTGATAGGAATTAAAAGTCCCTGAGATAAAAGGCAGGTAATAATGGGCTTGAGGCCTGGGTGATGGGTTTCAGAAATAGGAAACTAGGGTCTGGAAGGGAGGGAGGAGGGGTCCTTAAGGTGAACTAGGACTGGCTGGTGGTGAGTAGCAACCATCAGGGTGGAGATATCCCATACTTGAAGATCTCCTGGATATGGGAGGGTAGGGACAGGACAGTCTGGGGTAGGAACCTGTGAGGCTATTAAGGGGAGAGGGTGAGAATCAAGAGAGGGTGTGGGGGCCAAGGTGAGCGTGGCCCTAAAGTGGTTGAGAATATCACAACTAAGTAGAGGTTCCGGGCAAGCAAGTATGGCTAGGAAAGAGTGTAAGAAGAATTGCCCTGCAAGAATGCAGGCAAGTGATGGAGTCTTAAGGGGAAAGGAGGTGGGGTCCCATCCATCCCCTGTGACAGAAATTGGCAAGGGAACCGTGGGACCCGAGTGAAGGTTAAAACAGAATAGGTAGATCCCGTGTCCACTGCTACCTGGAGCTTTATCCTATGCTCGGCAAGGGCAGTGGGAGTCACTAGGTCTAGGCTGTGTCAGTCCTCTGCCAGGCTGAGGAGTTTAAAGTCTCAGATGCTGATGTTGGTGAGGCTGGACCTCCGTGGCGTGGCATAGAGGACAAGCATGTGCGTGGGCATTTCGATTTCCTTTGTCCGGGCTGTTGGCAGAGGAAGCATAGCCTCGTCGTCGTCGGTGCCTTAGAGTAAGGGCAGCACCAGGACCAGTAGCCTTCCATTTCCAGCAGGCTCCTGGTGGAGTTGACTTGGGCTGAGCTCCAGCAGAATGGATCCTGGTGGACTTCCCTTTTCTCCCTTTTGAGGCGCCAATTGACTCAGGGCAGCTGCCAAGGCGTCCGCTTGGGAGTGTAGCCTTCTGTTGCAAGCCTGTCCAGAAGACTCAGCTGCCTCCTTTTGGGTGTTAAAAACCTTAAAAGCCATTTTTTACCAATTTCTGTATGGGGGTTTGGGGACTCTCTTCAGCCCTTTTTAATTTCTTTCTAGTATCTGGCGCTGTCTGAGAAATGAAATGGGTGGCCAGGACCCTTGGCTCCCACTGGGGAGGCTGGGTCAAGGAAAGTATATTGAAGCATGGTCTCTTGTAATTGATTTAGAAAAATGGCTGGATTCTCATCAGCTTGCTTGTGTAATCTCTCAGAGCTTATCAAAATTAATTTTATCCGAGACCATTTTCATACCCTGAAGTAGGCAGCGGACCATGAGTTCCCTCTGCTGGTGGCCATTCTGACCCAGTTGGTTGTCCCAGTAGGGTTCTGTAGCTGGCACCGCCACGTTGCCACGTCACCCACAGGGACCATATTGTCCACTAGGTGGGTTAGTCTGCATACTGTCTTGCTCCTGCCTGAACTTGACCTTGCTCCTCCGGTGTGAGAGTAGAGGCCTGGATGACATAGAGGTCATGCCAGGTCAGATCATAGGCTTGGGAAAGCTAACGAAACTCCTTGATATAAACAGAAGGATTACCAGAGAAGGAACCTATCCGCTTTTCTATCTGTGAGAGGTTCTGAAGGGAGAAGGGTGTGGACTCAGCAATTCCATCGGTTCCAGCTACCTCTTGGAGAGGGCTGAGGAGGGCAGGAGTCTGTCGAGACGGAGTATAAAAAGATACTTGAGAGGATGGGGTGGGAGGTAGGCCAGTGTTGTGGATGGGAACCAGGGTGTAGGTGGTGGCGTTGAAGGATAGGGAGGAGCAGTGGGAGAGAGGGGAAGAAAGAAAGGTGGGTAAGGAGGAGGAAGTTGGTCCTCGATCTTTGTCTCAGTGAGGGGAAATGGGAGAGGGGTGGATAAGGGGAGGAATGTTTGCCACTGAATGGAGCTTGTGGCAGTGTAGAAGGGGGATGGGTAGGCAGGGAGTAGGGGAGGGGCCTGTGTCGCTGGCCCACGGTCAGCGTGGAATGTCATCGTGGAATGTTCAGGGTCCTAGTTCCCAGATGAGTGGTAATCTGGAGGCACCGTGACCCTAGCCAACAAGACCTGGGCCGTGGGACCCTGGCTACAGAAGGAAGAGCAAGAACTCAGAATCCAAAAACTGTGGATGTAGAGTAGTTCTGACCACTTATCTCCATGCCAGCAAAAAGTTTCAAGATCATGGATGATGGTAAATTCAACCCGGTGGTCATCTTGACTGGTTATCAAGAGTGTATCGTGACCAGGCCTTAGTGCATAGGGAAATCAGGCATTCAGGACATGTGGTATCAGATAGCCCCAATTTGAATAGATTTTTGTAAAAGATACCCCAAGGGTGTTTGGGGATCTGGCTTAGACCCACAGCTGCCTCACAAAGCCTGTGCTGGAACCCGAAGTCTAAAGCAGTGTGTCCACTGTGATAGTGATAGGCTTTTGGGTTGTGTGGGTAGAGGAAGATCCAAAGCCTGAATGTCTTGGCATCCCAGGGATCCAGGGAGGATCTGGATTGAGTGGGAATGGGTAGAGGTTGCATCTGGTGCAGCCACATCTTGGCAGGCTACCCCGAAAATTGGGAGGGGTCCTGGACCCCTAGAGGCAGTGACTTGGAACAGGCAACTTACTGGTCTGAAAGCTGATCTAGTCTGGTGGCTGTAAGGAGAGGAGTGGTTTTCCATGCGGAGGGGGTAGGGTAGGGGGATGGTAGGGGTGGTGGTGGTGGTGGGGTGACAGGATGGGACGGGGGAACACTCAATTTCTTCCCGGCCAATGCACCAAGATGAAAGGTTTCTGTACCGTGATATTAAGTCTCTCCACAGGCACAGTAATCCAAATCAAGCAAATTAAAGATCAAGTTTATTGGGCAAAACGTTCCTGAGTGATCTTCCTGGTTCCCAGAGATGTGACTGGGAGAGGAGACTGGGAAAAATCATGAGGACCCTGTCCAGAAGGCAGTTTAAATACCCTGTGTGCAAGGTTTTGAGTAGCTCTGGGGGAGGAGCCACAGTTTGGTGGGTTTTCTGAGGGCAGGGTCTGGAGAGAGGGGGTGGGGGGCTGAAGCGGAATTCCAGCTAAACAGTAAACTTTTCAGATAATTTGTTGTTGTTAGTATTTTTCTCTAGAACCCTTTCCCCTCCTCACATTTTTTTTTTTTTTTTTGCTCTCTTGGATCAGTTAATATGGCTTATCCTGTGGGTTTGCTGTGTTCTGTCATAATTGTGAACTCAAAATGAAATACTAAAAATTTTGACAGAAATTCAACTCAAGTCAGTGTGTTTATCTGTATATATGAAGCAAGATAAGTATGAGTGTATAAAACACTGAAAGAGACAACATGCACTCATGTAGTGCATCATTTCCAGTCCTTTGACGTTTACATAGGCAGTTGAAGCACTTTAGGGATATGACTTGGACTGTAAAGAAAGTGATAGTCTTCGTCACTGGACGGAACCTTTGATACCATCTGAACCATTAATGTTCAAAGTGTGTTCTGTAGGGTTCAAGTTCTAGCTGTGTCTCATGCTGCTTCATTCGCCCTGAATTTCTAAACTTTTATAACAAATGGCCAGTTAATAGGTGACTAGTTCCGATTGTGATGTGTGATACAAGCTCAGTACTGGATTTTGAAGACTTAGTCATGAGTGCTTTGAAAGATCCCCCTTTGCTGTCAGGAATTCCTAGAGATTGGCAAGGCTACAAACCTCAATATACTATCCTTGAAGGCACTAAGATGGAAGTGTTTAATCATTTAAATAGCATTTTCGTCTTCACTTTTTCCTGAAGAACTATTAAGACTATCTTGTTGCCTGCTTCTTACCAAGTGTTGAGGGAAACGGCTTCAACATGGCCAGGGTCCGGTTTTCGTTCTTGGAGGTGGTGGTTATATCATCATCGTCGTCATCACCATCATCATCACATTCATGTCTTGCAGTGTCTCATGTCTCTCTTAGTTAAGTTTTATGCCTTTGAGGTTTTTGTTTTATTTGTTTGTTTGGGTTTTGGTTTTTGAAGACAAGAATGTCTCTGTGTAACAGCTCTCTGGCTGTCGCAGAACTCGATCTGCAGATCAGGCTGGCCTCAAATTCACAAAGATCCTCCTGCCTCTGCCTCCTGAGTGCTGGGATTAAAGGCGCACGCCACCACCTCGAGGCTTCCCTTGGGTATTGGCATACATATTGTAGTGGTTAATTGATTTAATTGTAAGACTGTAGAGAAAGCAGTCTGACATCTTTCCTTACCAGGAAACAGTAAAGGCAGCACAAAGCTTTAGAATTAAAAAGGTGTTGAGTTCCCTTGTGTGAAAATTGTATTATTAACATTCTTTTACTTTTCAGTTATTCAAGAGAAGAAATGTTGCTACAGCAGAAGAAGAAACAGAAGAAGAAGTTATGTCAGATGGTGGCTTTCATGAGGCCCAGATTAATAACATGGAGATGGCACCAGTAAGTATGATAATAAAAAAGGACTCCTTGATGTTGTGGTAAAGGTAAGAGATGTTGGTCTTCTTGAGTTTAATAGAAAGGTAAATTGGGCTCTATAAACCCAGGACTAGGGAATCTGAGGAAGGAGGGTCGTTAGAGGCTTTCCTTGACCTCACAGACCCTGTTTCAAAAACAACAAAACAAAAATCTTTTTAAAAAATATATTGGTAGCTTGGGGGGCCAGGCTCCAGCTACCACCAGGGTATGGGGGAGGGGGCAGAATTCACAGAGATTGAATTCTCAGAGATTGAATTCTCAGCCTTGAATTCACAGAGATTGCCTGCCTGTCTCTGCCTCCTGAGTGCTGGGATCAAAGGTGTGTGCCACTACCACCTGGCTCTGCCTGCATGTATGTAAATATATGTGCATGCCTGATACCCATGGAGGCCCGAAGAGGACACTGAATTCCTTGGAACTAAAGTTATATGTGAGCCACCATATCAGTCCTGGGAACTGAACTCAGTTCCTACAAGAATTGCAAGTGCAATGCTCGACCATCTCTCTAGCCCATTTTGAACAATTAATATATTCTAATAAAATCACATACATATATCTTTGTAGTGTTGGGTATTTAACACAGGGCCCTTTTCAGGGTAGACAACAGCATTGCCACTGAACCACAGAGCAGCCCTATGTATGGCTTTCTTTTTTTTTTTTTTTAAAGTATTTGCCACTTAAGTCACCAAATATTTTCTCCCATCGTAACCACTAATACTCTTCATTTGTTCTTTAGGAGAACCTCTGTGTATGAAACAAAACGTTTTTCCTTTTTCCTATACATATGGTGGCATGTGATGTCTCTTATGTCACTACATAGTTCTTCAGTTTACATAAATAAGGCTCCTTTTAGATCTGACAGAGTGTAATTTCTTTTAGAATTTTTAATAGATATAATGAAGTTTTAGAACATTTAGATTCACAGCAAAACAGTTTAAAAAACAACAACAGATTTCCTTGTACTCCTCTGTCACCCCCTCCTCCCCCACCTCCAGTGTACAGCTTCTTCCTTCATCAGCTTCATCATCAGAGTGGTACATTAGTAGTTAATGAGCCTGTGTTAAGATACCTTCTTACATGGTGGCGCATGCCTTTAATCCCAGCACTTGGGAGGCAGAGGCAGGTGGATCTGTGTTCGAGGCCAGCTTGGGCTACAAAGTGAGTGCCAGGACAGCTAGGGCTAAACAGAGAAACCCTCCCCCACAAAAAAAGCCTTAGAGAAGTCATCACTGAGGTGAATGAACTTGTAACGGAGAGGAACTTACATGTCGATGGGGAGCTTAGCTTGAGATTGGTCCCCAAGATGAAGTGGTGAGACACTGACCAATTGCATCTGTTTTCTAAAAGTGAACCAAGAGAACCCCAAAATGAATCACAGATATACAGACTCACCAATATACACTGTAATTCTGACCATACAACTAGGAGTCAGTGAAATTTTTGAGATGAAAAGAAAATGGATACAAAGTTGTATATCTCAAAATAAATTCAAGCCATATCCATACTATGAAATAAAATGTACTTAATGTAAACTACAATTTGGAAAAATGGACTATTTTAATAATAGATCATTGTTAAACTAATTATAAATGGATAAAAAATATAAAGATGTATACAGACATAGGTAAGTTATAAACCTATTATATAAACAATCTTAAAAGTAACTATAGCTAAGGAAGTATTTCAGAATGCTTACAGTACTTATCTCTGAGTAGTAACAACAATTGTCCCATCCAAGATTTCATTAGAAAACAAAAGAAGCAGTTTTGTGTGCAATTGAATTAACCCAGAACTTAGGCATATTGGATAAGAACTCTGCCAATGAGCTGTATCTTAGCTCCATGAATGGTGGTCTCAAACATTAATTTGATCAGAATGTATTAAGGGACTGTTTGCAAGACTTGTGGGAAATGTTATAGTTTGCCTAAGCCAAGAGGGATTTTAGGAGGAACTGGTTTCCTGAACATATGTAACTCCTTTTAGAATTGACGAAAATATGGCCAACAATTTAATCGGTTTGAGGTAAATTTTTCTAAGGCCTTTAGAAGGTCTGTCTTTCAGCCAGGTGGTGGTGGTGGTGGTGGTGGTGGTGGTGGTGGTGGTGGTGGTAGTAGTAGTAGTAGTGGTGGTGGTGGTGGTGCACACCTTTAATCCCAGCACTGGGGAGGCAGAGGCAAGTGGATCTCTAAGTTCAGGACAGCCAGGATTACACAGAGAAGCCTGGGGGGAGGGGGATGATGGTGAGGAGAGTTGGTCAATCCAACTATTAAAGGGATACTAAGTGAATGTAGTAATATTGTTTTTTGGTTTTTTGAGACAGGGTTTCTCTGTGTAGTTTTGGTGCCTGTCCTGGATCTCGCTCTGTAGACCAGGCTGGCCTCGAACTCGCAGAGATCCGCCTGGCTCTGTCTCCCGAGTGCTGGGATCAAAGGCATGCGCCACCACTGCCTGGCCCAGACAGTAATTTTTTTAAAAGAAGTATTTATTTTTAAATATGTGTCTGTGTGTGGATACATACTTGTGTGGGGGTGCCTGAGGGGGTTGGAAGCAAGATCAGATCCACCGGAGTGGGAGTTGCAGGTACTTGTGAGTGGCCTAATATGAGTTCTAGGAACAGAACTGGAGTCTTCTGCAAGAGCAGTATGTACTCTTTAACTGCTGAGTCACCTCTTTATTCCCTATGAATGTAGTGTTCTAGATGTATTAGTCAGGGTTTCTAAGAGAAAGAACCAGGGAGAGGGGCAAAGAAAGAGGGAGGTGGGGAGGTGGGGAAGGGAGCAGGGGGAGCAAGAGATCCGAGGTAGTGGCTTTTGTGATGGGAGCTGGCAACCAAGTAGTCTGGAGGGCAGGTCAGCAGGCTGGAAACTTGGGAAGCATCACTGTTGAAATCTGAGTCTGAATTCCTTCTCTTTTGGGAAACCTCAGTCTAAAAGCCTTTAGCTAATTAAGGTCACTCCACAGTGTGAAGACCAATCTTAGAATCTGCTCTGTTCAATTGTCCTGATTTAAATGTTAATCACATCTAAAATACTTTCAGAGTAACATTTAGACTTGTATTTGTCTAGGTAACCTGGTTGACACATGAAATTAGCTATCAGAATCTACTCCTTATTTGTTAGGCATACATACACTTTTTTTTTTTAACCATATTGAGCTTCAAATAAAGATAACAAAGTTGTTCCTTCATCTAAAACAATATAGCTTTTCTATATAACCAACCTTCTCCCTAGAAAAGGATGCAAAAAGTTAGGGTCATGTTTTCTCCTCTTCTTGATGTCCTGTAGTTTAAATACTATGATAGAAATCTGTACAGCTATAAGAGAGGGTATAAAAGGGGAAAAAAAGTCTGGCGTTGGTGGCACACACACCTTTAATCCCAGCAGAGGCAGGCGGATCTCTGTAAGTTCAAGGCCAGTCTACAGAGTGAGTTCCAGGACAGCCAGGGCTATATAGAAAAACCCTGTCTCTAAAAATAAAATTAAAAAAAAGAGGGGAGTAGGATGGGAGAAGAAAATAGTTGTTTGCCACATTTATAATACTATCATGCACACAGATATACAGCTGGTTTTGCACATTCGAAGACATTTGTAGCAGTCCCTTAAACACTTGTTTACTCAGGAATCAGTCTTGCTATGTTGAAAACAGTGGCTTTTCTAATCTTAAGCAGAATGCTTCATGATTCTCTCTGTGGGAATTCAGACAGGATCTCACTATGTGATAACTGGTGTTAAATTCTCTACTCCAGCCACCACTGCCTTACAACTGTAACCTTTCTTAAAATAAAAACTTTGTTTCATTGTGATGAATGATCTGGAGAAAGCTGACTGCTGCTATTAAACATAGATGGTAGTAAGAAACAGAAAGTCCTAATAAAACAGTAACATGTAGGAAACAAAATTTTAAGACAAACAATAGGGATTTAAGGAGTCAATTTTTTTTTATTTTTTTATTTTTTTTTTTGGTTTTTCGAGACAGGGTTTCTCTGTAGCTTTGCGCCTTTCCTGGAACTCACTTGGTAGCCCTGGCTGGCCTCGAACTCACAGAGATCCGCCTGTCTCTGCCTCCCGAGTGCTGGGATTAAAGGCGTGCGCCACCACCGCCCGGTTTAGGAGTCAATTTTTTAATTTAGCAGTGGTTAGAATCTGGATACCAACTCCTTTACTAAGTGTTAGTTGAATATCTCATCTCTTAAGTGACAGCTATCAGTAGTAGTGATTGATGTGTATAGAATTACTTAATGCTAACCTATTAATATATACAATTTTATATCTCTATACATCTGTTGAAAAAATAAACACAAAAGGCAAGGTTATTTGCTTTCAAGGAGATTATAATAAACTGGGGAAGTTCAGGTGTTAACAAATAACCAGGAAAATATCTAGTAGTGATGTGAGTTTGGTATGTGGTATGCAGGGGCTGTGGGATATCTCAGTAGAGTGCTTGCCTAGTATATATAAAGCTGTGAGTTCAGTATTCAGTCCCACATAAATCAGGTCTAGTGGCTATGCCTATAAGTTCAGCACTCAGAAATTGGGGGCAAGATCAGAAGTTCAGTGTTGTCCTTGGCTACATAGAGAATTTGAGTCCAGCATGAGATGCATGATACCTTGTTGCACAAATCCTAATCGGTCTTAACAATAAAAACCTGGAGTTAGATATAGGGGTAAATGCTGAAAGATCAGAGAGGCAGAGCAGCCATCCACTAGTTCTTACCTCTACAAAATCCTCAGTCAAAAAGAGGCTGGGCTCTTCTCTCCACCCTGCCTTATCACTTATTCTCTGTCTGTACAGACCTCCAGACCTCTATAGTTAACTAATGGCTAGCTCCTTCTGATTTTCAGGCAAGCTTTATTTGTTAGAGCACAAATATTGTGTTACCACAATACCTGTTCTCAAAAATAAAAAAGAATAGAATAGAATAGAAGTGACCGATGTAAAAGAGATATAGAAAAATTGCTTTAGATTCAGAGGTCATGAAAAAGATCTTAAAATTTTTGTATTTTATTTTATGCATGTGGGTGTTTTAGCTGCATGTATGCCTGTATACCACTTGGGTTCCTGGTGCCTTTGGAGGCCAGAAGAGGGCTTGTGATCCCCCAGGGCTGGAGGTACAAGTGGTTGTGAGCTGCTATGTGGATGCTGGGACTTGAATCTGGGTCCTCAGGAAGAACAAACAGTGCTCTTAACTGCTGAGCCGTCTCTCTAGCCCAGCCTTTAAATTTTCTAATATTTGGTTTTGGTAACAATAATGTGAGAAGCTAGGTGAAGAATGATAATATGCCTCTTTCAGCATTTACTCCTTGAATAGCTTTCTCACTATCATGAGTTTCTTTATTTTTTTTATGTTTTTTAGTTTCTGAGACAGTTTCTCTATGTAGCCCTAGCTGTCCTGGAACTCACTCTGTAGAGCAGGCTGGCCTCGAACTCAGAGATCCGTCTGCCTCTCCCTCCGGAGTGCTGGGATTAGAAGTCTGAGACACCACCGCCTGACTATCATGAGCTTCTTAATAATAAAATCTGACCTCATAACATTAGTATGATCTTAAATAGTTTTGCATGTAAAGATTTATGTATTTGTATAGCTTTTGGAAATGTGTGATTAATTTGATAGTATTTTATGGTTGTTTTTTTTTTTATTTCTTTCCACTGAACTAAGGTTAATATTGTGTTATATTTGCTTATCTTTGATCTAGGGTGGGGTCATTACCTCTGACATGATTGAGATGATATTTTCAAATAGCCCAGAGCAGCAGCTTTCTGCAACACAGAAATTCAGGAAACTACTCTCAAAAGGTAAGTCTTGGATACATTGACTTTCCTTTTTCATCTCTTTGTAAATTATTACTTGTCCATAAGGAATTCCTTTCTACAGCTCCAGGTAGTTTGTTTTGGAGTAGTGT
>CABHPR010119397.1:0-16506 GCA_902168415.1 Peromyscus melanophrys
CCCGCTCTCCCTTTATCTACAGAAGAGAGCAAAACCCGCTTTTGACGGCTCCCCAATTAACCCAGGGATTTACCAGGTACCTTACCCTGACAGCAAGAAGTTCTGAGCTCCTCTGGCGAAAAGTTTTCCGTGCACTTCCCGTGCACTCCCTGCACACTCTCCGCACGCTCCCTTTTCCCCATATAGGGCCATCAGTTGTCTCGACCACCTGGACCAGCAAGGAAAACGCAACACCGGGCTCTTCTTCAAGCTGTTTATTCAGGCCTCTTACAATCTTTTTCTGTGACCCTTCTTCTTTGTCTTACTCACACCGAGGGGAGCCCGTCCCAGCCTTTATAGGTCTCATTCCACTGACCACCACATGCCACGTGGGATCCCAGGATAGATACACATATGCCATAGCAAGCCGTAATTGAATACCAAAGCCAAATACGGAATTGCTTTTGTCTAAATGTCCTGCTGGCGGGAAGGCAGGGACAGGATGTCAGCGCCATCTTTAAAGCAGCAGTGCAGTGAAATGGCTCTTCACACCAAACCACAGAGGAGGCAAAAAAAAAAAAAAAGTCTGCAGGGAACATGACCAGGCCTAACAGTGACTTTGAAATCTTCAAAAAGATGACAGGATCCCACAACGATGATTCCACATGGACTATGGTAAAGCCATTAAGCTGATTAACACCACAGAGAGATCGACTCTAGACTACAAACTACTCAGGACAATTTTGAGATGGCTAGCTGAGATGATCCAGCCTGACAGACTACTTGAACAAGGACTTGAGACAAGTCCTGCACTTTCTCATTATGCAGTGACTGGACAAATGATACAGGACTTGACAATTAACCCAAAAATTTTCTTTTCAGGATTCTCTAAAGATGTTTTCACCCACTGAAAGCAGGAAGTAATTTTAAGAAAATGACGCCCACATTTCCACGCGATAAGATGGGAGGTTTTTGGTCGTTTAATGAGTTATGGGTATTATCATTGTTTATAATGGTTGGTTACAAGTTGTTAATTGTTAATGGTTTGGAAAAAAGCTGAACAAGGAGATTAGATTCAGAGTTTTTGTTTAAAAACAAAGAAAAAGAGAATATAGATATGAGGTAGATCATTGAGTCTACTCTGAGAAAAAAGATAAAGAAATAATAGGGCCGGGCATTGGTGGTGCACGCCTTTAATCCCAGTACTCAGGAGGCAAAGGCAGGCGGATCTCTGTGAGTTTGAGGCCAGCCTGGGCTACCAAGTGAGCTCCAGGGAAGGCACAAAGCTACACAGAGAAACCCTGTCTCGAAAAACCAAAAAAAAAAAAAAAGAAAGAAATAATAGGGTAAATGGGTAGATCACTGAATCTACTGTAAAAAGAGAGGGAAAGATATAAAAATGACAAAAGGTAGATTACTGAACCTATTATGAAAAAAAGAGAGAATATAGATATGATAAGATAAAAAAGGTCAATTATTGAATCTACTTTTTAAAAGGAACTACTTATTTTATTTAGGATAAGTAATGAAAATTTTTGTCTAAGTTTATCAAATGTTACTGGACTGGACATTGTTATATATTAATGAAGTTGTTTGTCTGAATCTGTCAAATGTTAATGGACTAGACATTGTTAATGTAATTCTTGACTGTATACATTGTATATACTTATTGAATAGTTTTTCTTGTATTAGTTATAAGTTTTTTTTAATTTTAGACCAAAAAAGGGGGAAATGTGGTGGTATTGTGTTCCCTGAAATATTGTGCATGCTAATAAACTCATCTGGGGTCAGAGAATAGAACAGCCACAATATTAAACATAGAGAATAGGCAGAGGTAGCACACACCTTTAATCCTAGCATTCCAGAGGCAGAGATCTACCTGGATCTCTGTGTGTTCAAGAATACAGTCAAGCATGGTGACTCACGCCTTTAATCCCAGAAAGTGAGCCTTTAATCCCAGGGAGTGATGGCAGAAAGCAAAAAGGTATAGAAGGCATGAGGACCAGAAACTAGAAGCATTTGGCTGGTTAAGCTTTTAGGCTTTGAGCAGCACAGTTCAGCTGAGGTTCATTCTGGATGAGGACTGAGAGGCTTTCAGTCTGAGGAAACAGGATCAGCTGAGGAACTGGTGAGGTGAGGTGGCTGTGGCTTGTTCTGCTTCTCTGATCTTCCAGCATTCACCCCAATACCTGGCTCCAGGTTTGATTTTATTAATAAATACCTTTATTAATAACCTAACAGTGGAGGGTTAAGTCATTTGCTGAATGGAGTAGAGAAAGATAGAGGTAGCAACTTAAGCAGAAGAAAACACTATAGAATGACAATATACCATAAAATCAATTACAAGGGTGACTCCCCCTTGGAGATTAGTGTGGAATTTTCAGAGTCTTATCCAGCCCATGGGGTTGTGACATATGATTGGTTTTTATATTCATTGGTTTTATTTTTAACAGAATGCACACAAATGTTTATATGACATAGACTGTATATTGCCTTCAGAATGTTTACTATTTACAAATGTCTGGCTCTTTACAAAACACAAATGCTAACCTCTAGTCTGTTGATTCTGCTAGAGGAAGTTTATGACAAATGACTTGGAGGTGAGAGCTGACTCACTACTCAGGAGTGTTGAAGAAAGGGATACTTCATTTAGAAATATTGGTGGAGGTAGATAGATGAGTGCAAGTTGCATCAGAAATAGAGCAAATTCAGCAGGGGCCTAATGACTTGAATGAAAATTGAGGGAACTGACTAAACCTTGCATTAAGGGTGTAAAACATGACCTCTTGGTCTGAAACTAAAGATACCAGGTAAGGGAGTTGAAGGTAGACAAAGGGACACGGTTGTTTGGGGGATAGAAGATATCCATAATTTGCCAAGAATAACCATGTTAGGGTCACTAGAAGCTTTACTGATAATGTCAATATGATGGGGTATCAGCAGTCTGATCCTGGTAATAATCCTGATAATGATGACAAAGAGTGTGAGTAATATTACTAGAGTTCTTTATTTAAATAGGATTTTTCAACATGAAATGTAAGGCAGTTTGTAAAAATAAATGAGTCAAGTATATTTAAGTGAATTAGTTGTAAATGGGAAGTAAAGTTATGGCCACAGTTAAATGATCCTATATTTTCCCTGGTAGCTGAGAATAGATTACTTTCTTCTTAGTAATTAACAAAAATGACATTAAAAGGCTATATAAAAATGGGGTATTTGCTATCACAAGTCCTGTTATTATGCATATTACATGGTCTTTGGGTAAGAAAGAAGTGAAACAGTAGACTGTTTCAACTCAAAATAAAGCCCTAAAAATAAAAGCAATTGAGCTTTGAATAGATATTTTGTGTGAATACATTTCGTGTCTCTACTTGTAAATAATTGTTAGTTAAATTCAGTAGTTTTTTGCTATGCAAAATTTATTTATCAAATAATTGCAAAGTCATTGATTCTGATCCATTTTCCTCTCTCCCTGATTTCCTCCCTCCCTCCTTCTCTCTCACTTTACCTCCCTCTCCCCCTCCCCCTGTCTCTTTACTGTGAACATAGACACAAATAACCTGGCAAGTAATCTTCACACAAAATACTAAAGTTTTCTGAATTAGACTACCAGGCTGCACCTCTAATGATCATGATTGTGGCCTTTTCATGTTATATGAAGCTTTATTCTTTGGCATGCATACAGGAACATAATGAGTTCTATTTGTAAATGTATATCCATTTTATTTTTCATTTCATACCTCAACAAAGCTGGGAAAAACCCAAGGGCAGAGGCTTCACCAAACCTTGAGAAGAAGAAACCAGACCAGGGAAAGATGTCCAAACAGCCTCAGGTGATTGCTTTGCTTTTTCTATATAGATTTACAGGATAATTCCTCTATTTTGAATAATAGTGTAGAGTTAGAAGGAAAGACATTGTTCTATTTTAAGAAAACAAATGTAGAAAGTAGCTCAATGATTAACTGCTAGTAATTTTAATTGTGCTAGTCCAATATTTTTGGTTGTTCTAAGAAAAGCCTCCTTTTGGAGAATCAGACTATTTCTTTTTTTATTTCATTTTATTTTATTTTACAATATAATTTAATTCTACATATCAGCCACAGATTCCCTTGTTCTCCCCCCCTCCCCCACTTCCCCCCAGCCCACCCCCCATTCCCATCTCCTCCAGGGCAAAGATTCCCCCGAGGATTGAGATCAACCTGGTAGACTCAGTTCAGGCAGGTCCAGTCCCCTCCTCCCAGGCTGAGCCAAGTGTCCCTGCATAAGCCCCAGGGACTTATGTGCTAGAGAGGCCCACAGAAATCCACAAAGGTGCCCCCACAATAGACTGCTGGCAATGGTCGAGAGACAACTGGAACTGACCTACTCTGGTGATAGGATGACCAAACACCCTAATTGTCATGCTGGAAACCCCATCCAATGACTGAGGGAACCGGATGCAGAGATCCACGGCCAGGCCCCGGGTGGAGCTCCAGGAGTCCAATTGGCAAGAAAGAGGAGGATTTATATGAGCGAGAATTGTTGAGACCAAGGTTGGATAAAGCACAGGGACAAATAGCCAAATGAATGGAAACACATGGACTATGAACCAATGGCTGAGGGGCCCCCAACTGGATCAGGCCCTCTGAATAGGTGAGACAGTTGATTGGCTTGATCTGTTTGGGAGGCATCCAGACAGTGGGACCAGGTCCTGTGCTCAGTGCATGAGTAGACTATTTCTTGATTATATGAAAATCTACTATATGAGAAACTTCAATTTTGATGCACTTTTGGTTGAAAATCTTTTATTTTTCTTCATTTAATTCTTTTATTTATTTAATCATTGAAAATTTCATGTGGTTTATTTTGTCTTGAGCTTGTACAAGACATGGACATTCTGTTGTGGTCTTTTTGAGTTTCTTTGTGCATCTGCTCTTTTGTGCTTGGAAAACACTGTATCATCAAAGTCCTTTTATACCTCTGGCTCAAATATTTCTGCCTACTCTTCCACATAAATAACTGAGCCTTGATTGTGTAGGGCTGTGATACCGACATCCCATTTAGAGTTGAGCACTCGAAAGTGTCTCATTCTCTGTGAGTTGTCAGGTTGTAGGTCTCTTTGCTAATTATCATTCACTGCAAGAAGCTTTTATGAAAAGGATTGGGTGATTGTACTAATTAATGAGTATATGAGTAAGTTATTAGGAGTTTATTACATTATCTCTTTATCACAGGACCTATCTAGTCACAGGTTCTTGGTATCTTTAACAGTGTCCGATATTTGTTCTATCTTATGGAGTGGACCTTAAATCCATTTAAAATGTGGTTGGAAACTCCCATAACATTGTGTTCTTATTATACTAATTGGCATGTCTTGTGGGCACGTGGTTATTATGATTCACAGTGTTAGTAGACAGGTCAGATTGAAGATTATTTTTTCCTCTGTTAATATGTATAACACTTTTTAACACTATGATTCATAGCCAGTAGGGGTGAAACTCACAGTTGAGTACCAGCTAGATTATTCCATGGCCTTGACGAATGTTTGTGGTATGCTCAGAAATTAAAACTACTTTGAGATTTTTCTATCAAGTTTTAGATTGTAAGCAGTAGCACTGGCAATGACCTATAGCGGTGGTTCTCAACCTAATACTGTGATCCTTTAATACAATTTCTCATGTTATAGTAATCCCCAACCATAAAATAATATCATTGCTACTTTATAACTATTATATTGCTACTGTTAGGAATTGCGATGTAAGTATCTGATAAGCAAACACTTTGGAGGTCATGACCCACAGGTTGAGAACCACTGACCTATAGTGTTGTGGTGAAACCCTTTCACCAACACTTATAACCCATAGCTGGCATGAGGGGGGGTTATTTTGTAACAATGTCTTGTCTGATTATGATGGTGTCCTTCCAGTACATGGTCACTTCATTTAAACTGTTTTTATATGTGTATATGTTTAATATTCAGGACCTTTCTACCACAGAAGGGTCCCATAAGGTTTTTTTGAAAGGCCTTTCACTTTATATAACCCTCCTCAAATTTCTTCCTCTATTCTTTGCTTCTATCCTCCATTCTCTTCAATCTATGTATTTTGTTTGTTTGTTTGTTTGTTCATTTGGTCTACAGGATAAATCATTAAGGGTATGCCTATGTGTAGCTAGAGTTTTCCCGCCTGACCCACAGTCAAGATAAATCTCTTTCACCTGCCAGTCCCACAGCCACTCAGACCCAATCAAGTAAACACAGAGACTTATATTGCTTACAAACTGTATGGCCGTGGCAGGCTTCTTGCTAACTGTTTTTATAGCTTAAATTAATCCATTTCTATAAATCTATACCTTGCCACATGGCTTGTGGCTTACCGGCATCTTCACATGCTGTTTGTCATGGTGGCGGCTGGCAGTGTCTCCTCAGCCTTCCACTTCCCAGAATTCTCTCCTCCTTGTCCTGCCTATACTTCTTCCTGCCCAACCACTGGCCAATCAGTGTTTTATTTATTGACCAATAAGCAACATGTTTGACATACAGACCATCCCACAGCACCTATGGACATTTGGCTTATGGTTGGGTTTCTTCATTATTCATAGAATAATTATTCATTATTCATGTGATACACAACTGGGGATTCCCACTGAAGGAGGTAAGGTGTAACACTGTCACTGCTAGGTCTTCCACACTCAGGTTCTTTAAGCCTGTATCTCCCCCTTCCTTTCCTAGAGCCTGTGGTTCACAGAATTTTAAATTTTGATTTATTAAATTTTTCTTTGCTTAGTTCTTTTCATAATCTCTATCTTGCTACTGAATTTTGTTTGCAAGTTGCTGAATTTCTCATCTTAGCACTGAGTTCCCTGTATTTGCTTGTTCAGTTGAGAACAATTTGAAGTCATTAATCATTTTTAAAACTAGACTTTTGAATCCATTGTCTACCATTTTTACCATTTTAGCGACATATTTAGACATGGAAGAGTTAGGAACATGAAAGATTTAAATGAGCTGTATGTATTTTTTCACACGCATTCCAGTGTTGTAAGAGGACAGAATAGAGCATTGTTTCTCTGGAAGGAAAATTACAGGCAGTTGTGAGCCACTTGATGTAGATATTGGAAATGAACTGTGGTCCTGTGGAAGGTTAGCCACAAGCACTCTTTATAGCTGTCCACCTCTTTAGCAATAAGAAATGTTTTAAGATGGTATAATGGTATAGTTAAAGTCATTCACAAAGACATATTTTACTCTTCATGTAAAGTAGAAGATTGAATGCTTTGCTGAACACAATAACAGAGAGAGATAGAGGTAGGAACTTAAGCAGAAGAAAACACTGTAGCCTGGAAATATGCTTAAAAATAAAGTAAAACAGTGACTCCTCCATAGAGATTATCTTGGACTTTACATAGAACAATATACAGCCTATGTAGCATATGTGATGAGACTGGTTTTTATGTTCTTTGGTTAGTTTTTTTCTTAATCAGACAAAGAAGAATACCTGAAAGAGACCATATGTGACCACCAGAATGTTTACTGTCTAGCTCTTTACAGAACTAGATTGCTTATCTTTATACTGTTACTTCCTATTGAAGGAAGCACATGAGTGTTTGACTTAGTCAGAAGCTGACTCACTGCTTAGGGGTGATAAAGGAACACTTCATTTAGAAGTATTGGTGGAGGTGGACAGTTGAGTGCAAATTGCATCAGGAGTAGAGAAAATCATAAGGACTCTAAGGGAACTATGGATAAACTTTGCAATGAGAGTGTGAAACATGATCATATGAAACTAAAGATACGGAGTAAAAGAGTTGAAGGTAGACTGTAGGTGAAGTTTTCTCTGGTCCTGCCCAGCCCCATGGACCTTGCAGCTGCTTATTAAATAATCACTCAGAAGCTTATATTAATTAAAATGACTCTGCCATTAACTCAAGCCTACCACTGACTAGCTCTTACACTTCAACTCAGCCCATTTCTGTTAATCTATATGTCGCCACGTGTTAGGTGGCTTTACTTGTGTGCCATTACATGCTGCTCCCTGGACGGTGGCCTGGCATCTCCTGACTAAGTCTTCCTCTTCCCAGAATTCTCCTTGTATGCTTATCCTGCCTATACTTCCTGCCTGGCTACTGGCCAATCAGCATTTTATTAAACCAGTGTACAAAAAGCATTCTCCCACAGCAGTAGACAAAGAGACACTGTAGTCTTGGAGATAGAAGAGATTCAGAAATTGCCTAAAATGAGGCATAGATGGTCTGGTCAACATCTGAAACTGATGACAGGAAGAGAATGTAAGAAAAAGTAATGTAAGTAATATTACTAGAGGTTTTTTGTTTTGTTTTGTTTGTTTGTTTTTTACTTTGTTTTTTTTTTTTTAAACTGGATGTTGTAAACCTAGAGTGTAAGTAGTTGCTAAGAATGAAGTGAGTCTGGTGTATATAGGTGCATTAGTTGTAAATGATGGATAAGTTTATGATACCAGTTAAATGATCTTTCATTTGCCCTGGCAACAGAGGATGGACTCTGTCCTTTTTTGGTGAGTAGGAGAAGTGGAATAAAAAGGCTCAAGAAAGATGGGATGTTTGCTATCCCGGGCCATGTTTATGCATACTCTATGGGCTTTAGGTAATAAAAAAACAAAGCAGTAGACTGTTTCAACTTAAAAAAATAAAATCCTCAAAATGTTAGTAGTGTGTCTGTGTGTGTGTGTGTGTGTGTGTGTATGTGTTTTATATCTACCTACATAGCATTTTAAATTATAATTAGTAATGTTTGCTAGGTAAAATTCATTTTTCCTAATAACCTAAATTTGAAGGCATTGATACTGATATTTCTTCTTTAACTACAAACACAAAAATAACCAGGTGGTTATCTTCACAGAAAATATTAAAATCATCTAAACTGAGCTACCAGGCAATGAAGCAATGTATCATGTGAGCATGATGGAAGTCTTTTCATGACAACAGTGTAGGAAGAGAGCCTATATTTTATTATAAGAAGGTTTATTGTTTGTCATACATACAGGAACATAATGAGTTCTATCTGTAAATGTACATCATTTTTATTTTTCATTTCATACTTCAATAAAGCTGGGGGAAAAACCCCAAGGGCAGAGGATTCACCAAAGCTTGGGAAGATGAAGCCAGACCAGGGAAAGATGCCCAAACAGCCCCAGGCAATTGCTTTGTTTTTCTATATTGATCTATTGATTTGCAAGATAATTCCTCTACTTGAATAATGGTGTAGTGTCAGAAGAAAAGACTCTTTACTGTTTTAAGAAAACAAATGCAGAAAGTAGCTGAAAAACTGCTAGAAATTTTCACTGTGCTTAGTTCAAAGTTGCTGGTTGTTCTCATAAAAACCTTTTTTTGGTGGTGAGGGGGGATTAGACTATTTAATTCTATGAAATGCTAATGTATGTTAAACTTGCTTATGTTGCAACTTCGCTTAAAAGTATTTTTCTTTGTTTAATAATTTTATTCATTTTTTAAAGTTTCATGCAATTTACTTTGGTTATACTCTTTCCCCTCCCCAATCTCCTTTCAAATTGTGTTCCACATCTCTGTCTGTCCAACTTCATTTTCTTTTCTCTTGAAAAAATAAATGAAACACACACACACACAATGAGTCTGGTTTGTGTTAACTGACTATTGAGCATGTGTCCTGACTTGGTATGTGGTTGATATACTCAGTATTACTCCATGGAAGAAAACTGATTTTCTCTTTTCTAGCAGTTATAAATTCTTGGCTAGTGCTGGGAATTGTGACCACCTTCCCTCCTCCATGCTGCGATTTGTGAGACCTGAGCTTATACAAGACATGTGCATTCTGTTGCATTCTTTCTGAGTCCTTATATTCATCTGTTGTTACTGAAAAAAGTTATCTGGGAGAGGTACTTTTCTACTTCTGCCTAGAATCTTTCTACCTGCTTTTCCATATAGTTACCTGAGCTTTGAGGGAAAGGGTATGGTACAGGCATCCTTTTCAAGGTTGGGCACTCCAAAGTCTCCTCACTCTCTGAACATTGTCCAGTTGTAGGTCTCTTTGCTAAATACTATCCACTAAAAGAAGCTTCTCTGATGATGTTTGAGTGATAAATTAATCAATGAGTACAGCAATATATTGTTGTTTTATTGCTGTCTTCATTCTGAACTTTGTTAATAGGATTTTGCCTTTGAAATGTGATATCTTGTCACAGGTTCTTGGCCTTATTAACAGTGTCAGGTATGAGTTACAGCTCATAGAGTGGACCTTAAATTCAATCAAAAAGTACTTTGTTAGTCCTATAACATTTGTGCTATTATTGTGCCAGTAAGCATGTCTTAAAGAACGCTGGTTATTGTAGGTTACAGGGATAACAGACCTGTCTCTTGTTGATTACTTTTCTTCTGTGGTAGTGTTTATACCACTGCTTAGCAATATAAACCACAGTGAGTAGAACAGAGGCTTCCAGTTGAGCATCAGCTACATTTCTCCTTGGGGCATGACATATATTTGTGGTATGTTCAGAAGATTAAAACTAACAAGATTCTTGATGTCATGGCATAGAATGTAACCAATAAGTCTTAAACCTGCAGTGGAAGGTAGTTATTTAAAATGAAATAAGATGAAGCTGGTTGCAAATAGATGAAATAGTTAAAAATGAGTGGGAAAGTTATAGTGGCAGTAAAATGATGTTACATTCACCCCGGCAGCAGAGTATAGACTGCCTTTTTTTTTTTGGTGAAAAGTAAAAGTAGGATGTCAGAGCTACACAAAATTTTGATACTTGTTGTCATAAGTTTATTGTATACATATTATATTATCTTTGAGTATGGAAAAAGCAAAACAGTAGAGATTGGCTACTCTTTAAATTTGTAAAGTAAAACAATCCAAGTAAATGTAGTTGAGCTTGAATATGTTTATAGTTTCATATCTCTCACTCAAAAGCTTGTTTAGTTAGAATTAGTAGATTTTACTGTGTAAACTTTATTATTAACAAGTAAGCTGTTAAGGTGTAGATACTGAAATATCTCATTGGTTTATTTTGTTTTTATTCATTTATTTATTGCTGGGAATATAATCAAAATTAGCCTGGCAATCAGTCTTCATCAAAATATTAAAGTTGATTAAATTGGGTTGCTAGGTAACTGGAAGCTGCATATCACATGAGCATGTTATGAAGCTGTGTATCACCTGAGTCTTTTCAAGATTAGAGTGTGTACATTAGGATTAGAACCTTAATAATTGGCATACATACTCAATACAATGTGTTCTGGCTTTAAATGTACATAACTTTTGTTTTTCACTTCATAACACAACAAAGTTGAGAAAAAAAACCCAAGAGGAAGAGAGTCACCAAACCTTGGAAAGAACAGTCCACACCTTTTGAAAATGAAACAGCAGTCCTAGGTGATTGTGTTGCTTTATCTCTCTATATTGACTTACAAGGTGATTCTTGTGTATTGAATAATGGTGTAGTGTTTTCAGAAGGAAAAACTTTTGCATTTTAAGAAAAAAATTTAAATTAACACAATGATAAATTTATAGAAATTTTCACTGTGATAATTCAAATTAGATAGTTATTCTAATAAATTCATCCTTTTGAGAATTAGATGGTTTTCTACTTATAAACTCTTTTAGGTCTTAAAATAGAAAATTCTTGTTTGTGATTATAATTTAATTTTAACCCTTCTCCCTTCCCTTTTTCTCTCTTCAAACTCTATCATATACCCCTCCTGCTTTTCAAATTCATGGCCTCTTTTCTCACTAATTGTTACAGCATGCATACGTGCATGTGTATATACATATATAATGTATTGCTAGATAAAACCTATCCAGTCTGTATAATGCTACTTCTATGTATGTTTCCAGGGTTGGCTTTTTTTGGCACCAGACAACTGATTGTTGTACTTTTCCATGAGGAAGGCCACTTCTCTGGTTTCCAGCTTTCCTTGGTTGCCTATATACGTTCACTGTATAGGGTTCATTGTGGACTTTTCTCTTTCCACTTTGGCATATGAATAGTGAACTCAATAATTATATGTGGCAATTTTTTTTAGATTTTTGTTAGAAATTAAGCTGGCTTAGCAAATTAGTGGTTGTAGATTTTCCTCCAATAACCATCACTTCACTAGCACTGAGGTTTTAGCTGGATTTCAAATAGCAGACATAGTCTGCCTCTTGTTGAGTAGGTCCTAAGTCCAAGTAAAATGCTATTGGTTACTGCCAAGGTATGTGTGTCACTAAAGCATCCTTAGGGTTGTCATGTCATAATGGGAATTGTGACATATCAAGTGATCAAGGTGGAGCCTTTTTGTGACGACACTGTAGTAGAAGCTTTATTTTTTGGCATACATACTAAATGGAACATAATGCCTTCTCCCTTTAAATGTACATATTTTTTTATTTTCATTTTGTACATACATCAATAACACTGAGAAAAATTATCTGTATTGATTTACAATATGACTCCTGTATATTCAATAATGCTATAATGTTTTTAGTATAGGGTTGTGGCCTGGTGGACTTTTCTCTGTCAAGTTTGCATATGTATAGGTGTCATTCCTGTTTAGCTCCTGTTTGGGCAATCATGTTGGTGAGACACTATAGGTGTGGTTTCTGATATTACTAGCAGACACAGTCTTATAGCAAACTCTGATCCTCTGGTTCATAGAATCTTTCCATTGTATCATGAGCAGTGTTCCCTCAGCCTTATTTTAGGTGCAGGTGTGTTCTGTAGATTTATCCATTTGGATTAGACTCCACCAATCTGCATTTTTATTGGTTGTGGATTTTTGGTAGTGGTTTCTGTCCATTGCAAAGAGAAGCTTTCCGGATGAAGAGTGAAGACTAGTTATCTGTGGGTATAAGGTCAAATATTTGTAGGTTCTTGTTAGTGATTATACTGGTTTGCCAAAATAGTAGTTATAGATTCTCCCATAGAAATCATGATTTCACTCACACTGATTTTTTAGCTAGGTTTTCAGTATCAGGCATGTTCTTCCTCTTGTTGAGTGGCTCTTAAGTCTAAGTAAAGACCTGTTGGTTAACATGAAGGTATGTGTGCTACTACTGCATCCTTAGGGTTATCATGCAATGATGGTCATTGTTACACATTACATGAACATGATGGTAGCCTACTTTTATAACAACACTGCATTAGGGGGAATGCATTAGCATTAAAATGTGTTACTTGGCATACATACTGAATGGAACATAATGTGTACCAGCTTTACATATACATAACTTTTTCATTTCATACCTCAAGCTAAGAAAAGACACAAGGGCAAAATAGTCACCAAACTTTGGAAAGACCAAACCATAAATTTGAAGATAAAGAAGCAGCTCCAGGTGATTGCTTTGCTTTGTTTTTCTACACTGAGTCACAAGATGATTCCTGCATTTAAATAATGGTGTAATTTTCTAGATGGCAAGACTGCTTTTTGTTTAAAAAAATAACTACAAGTACATTGGT
This sequence comes from Peromyscus melanophrys, assembly GCA_902168415.1. Classification (NCBI taxonomy): domain Eukaryota; kingdom Metazoa; phylum Chordata; class Mammalia; order Rodentia; family Cricetidae; genus Peromyscus; species Peromyscus melanophrys. The sequence goes on from CABHPR010119397.1 coordinate 13,410, forward strand.
TAATTGATAGAAATTTTCACTGTGTTATGTCAAACTTCCTTGTTATTCTAATAAGTTCATTCTTTTGGAGAATTAGATTGTTTCTTGCTTATAGATATTTTATTTTGATATTTTACATGAGAAGTTCTCTGTTTTTGAGATTATAATTTAATTTCAACTATTCTCCCTTTCCATTCTCCTTCTAAAGCCTCCCAAAAAAACCCTCCTTATCTCTGGAAAATCCATGCCTTCTTTTTCTGACTAATTCTGCTACATGTATAGGTGTAGATATGTGTGTGTGTGTGTGTGCGTGTGTGTGTGTGTGTGTGTGTGTGTGTGTGTGTGTGTGTGTGAAATATATATACATATATATGTACATATGTATATATATATATATATATACACATTTATAGTCCTAAATATAACATGTTCAATCTGTATAATAGTACCTGTATGTATGTTTTTAGGGCTGGCTTTTAGGCACAAGACAACCAATTGCTATATTCTTTCTTGGGGAAAGCCAACTCTCCTGTTCCTAGCTTTCCTCAGTTGCCTATATTTCTTTGGAAATGTATAAGACACAGTGGGCATTACTGTATCCAGTTGCATATGTATTGGTGCCATTCTTGTCAGTTCACATATGGGTGTTGCTTCTGATATTACTGAGTGACACAGTCTTACAGCAAGCTCCCCTGTGTTCTGGCCCTTAAAATTATTCTACCCCCATTTGGGCAGTGTTACCTGAGCCTTAGTGGCACAGTCATATCTGAATAGAATGGCAGAAATTATAAAGCCAGCACAGCTGCTTGACAAAGATCCAGTAAAGCTGAGCCACATGATGGCTGCCATGCCACCTTTGGTTTTCATCTCCACCTGTTACATACTTGGAACACTTTTAATATTTGTACAATTTGAGGATATTGGATTGATGGAAAATTCCTTATGAATCATTTATGCTTTCTCCCAAGAATGCTGCTTCTAAGCTCACCCAGGAAAGTCCTGAATATACTATCTCCCCACACTTTGAGGGAGATATCCTTATCTACTTGAAGGTCTTCCTTATGCCTTGGAGGTTGTGACACATAAAGAAGCCAGAGGTCTCTCCATGAGGCTATGAGACATTTTTGAAACATTTGTCCCTGTACTTACACAGGAACAAGATGTTTAAAACAAAGTAAATTCAAAAAGGTCAACAAGATTTTGTGGGCTAGAGGAATTTCCACAGTTCAGATTACAAGCCTCTTCCCACTGTACACTCTGACAATTACATGGCATACAACTCTGTCCTACATAGAGACATATTGATGAGCAAAGTATGGAGTGGAAAGATGATAAAAGTATGAGGTGTCAGGACCTCCCTCTCTTAGAAGTTAGCTCATGTAGAGCCATTATAATGTCATATGACCAAGGAAAAACAGAATGTCAGGATTAGACATATAGACAAATTCTATAAGGATATAAATGTGAACATTGATTGTATTATGTCAGAATTTGAATAATAACTGCAGCAGCTTTAGACTGAGGATTTTTCCTGGGCACTCTGACCACTAAGAGTTAATAATACATTCTTGAGTCATGGCAAAATGCCCAGGGTGGTTGAAGATTTTGTTTTGGTCTAGTGTCCTTGAAGCAACCAAAGCAACCAGCCTGAGCACAGGCTGTCATATGCCTCTAGATTCTCAAAAATTGGGTTATGAGGTTTATGAGTAAGAATGATAACTCTGTTTATTAATATGTTAGAACTTGAGGGAAAATGATTGGAAATGATAACTCTGTTCTGTCATAGTTTATTAATGATGACTAAAAGATGAGCAAAAGGAAGGGAAACACATGTCCAAAAGCATAAATGATATGATCTATGTTTTGGAACATCACGAATGTATCCCTGCTAACTAACTTCTGTATAAATAAGGAAACACTCTGTCTGCTAGTCAGTCAGGCTACAAGATTCTCCCAACTGCCATGGTCTGGTTCATGTCTTTCCCTGCCAACACCTTACACCCTCTGCAGGACCCATCCGCTGCCAGGGATGGCTCCTGGCACCTTAGCTTAGGTGCAGGAGAGTTTTGTAGATGGATCCATTGTGACTGAGCTCCACATCTCTGTGTTTTCATTGCTTGTGCATTGCTGTAGTGGTATCTGTCTTGCAAAGAGAAGTTGCACTAATGAGGAATACAGACTACTATTACATTAGGATATGAGGGCAAATGTTTATAAATTATTGTTAGGGATTGTGTTGTTTAGTAAATTAGTGGTTGTAGATTCTTTTACAATAATCATTTTACAAGTACAGAGTTTTAAGTTGGGTTTCCAGTACCACTCACTCTCACCCCCTTATTGAGCAAGTTTTAAGTCCAAGTAAAGAGCTCTTGCTTACAAAGAAGGTATATGTGCCACTGCTCTATACTTGGAGTTATCATGCCACGAGGGGCATTGTTACACATACCCTGAAATTGATGTTAGCCTTCTTTAGTATTAGAAGCTTTATCATGGGGAAAACAGCAGATTAAACATAGTGGGTTCTAGGTTTCAATATACATAATATCTGTTTTTTTATTTCATAACTCAATAAAGCCAATAAAAAACAAAAGGGCAAAATAATTACCAAACCATGGAAAGACTAAGGTGGACTTTTTGAATATGAAGAAGCAGTCCCAGGTTATTGCTTTGTTTTGTTTTTATGTATATTAATTCACATGATGCTTGCCTTATATTGAATAATGATGTAATGTTTTTAGAAGGCAAGAAGGTTTTTCACTTATAAAGAAACAAGTATAAGTACCACAATGATAAATTCATATATATTTTCACTGTGATGATTCAAATTTGTTTCTTATAGTAAGTTCATCCTTTTGGAAAATTACATTGTTTCTTGATTACAGATTTTTTTCATGTTTCCAAGGAGATTAATATCACTTTTTATGAAATTATCATTTAATTTCAATCTTTCTCCATACCCTTTTCTCCTTCAAAAACTTCCCATTTCAACCCCCCCTTCTCTATGCCAAAATTCATGGCCTTTTTTCACACTAAATGTTAGTGATTGTGTTTAAGAATATCTATGTTCTCTTTCTCTCTCTCTCTCTCTCTCTCTCTCTCTCTCTCTCTCTCTCTCTCT
>CABHPR010119398.1:11903-28232 GCA_902168415.1 Peromyscus melanophrys
TGTGTGTGTGTGTGTGTGTGTGTGTGTGTGTGTGTGTGTGTGTGTGTATGTATATGTATATGTATGTGTGTATGTATGTATATGTATATATAATTACACATGAGGAAGCACCCACAAATACTCACACATGAAGTACAGTAATTTAAAACATGTTTTCTCTGTCAAACTGCATGTTCAAATCTTTTCTTTTTTATCTTTTATTTTTGTTTTAATATGTGCGTCATGAGGCAAGGGATGGGTAGTGGGTATGTCAATGTGAAGGCAAGTGTCCACAGAATCCAGAGGATATCAGATACTCTACCGCTGCGCTTACAGGCAGCTTTGAGACATCCAACGTGTGTTCTTGGCCCTCTGTAGAAACAGTAAGGACTCTTTATCACTGAGCTATCTCTCTAATCTTCAAATATTTTCTTGTTCATTGTGGAGGAACTAAGTTAATAATTTGAATCATAGTTTTTATGCATGTAAAACTAAGATAGCAATAATAATATGCATAAAGCAACAAATAAAGTTGTTGAAATTTTCTAATCAAAGAAGAGGGTAAGTAGAGAAATGCAAAATACCCAATAAGTGTAAATATTATTATGATTTTCTGCTTTCATTGTATGAAACAAGGCATACTGTTAATAATGTCTTTGTCTTCACAGCATGTTCCATCTTCTTCTACTTGATTCATTCTTTAATTTAAATTTTCATTAATTTTATTTCCAATCTTCCCAAACTACACCTACCACTACAACCCAGTCCCTGAAAGAATTTAAGATGAATGAAAATAAAGATCTTACATGATGTTTAGCATGGTTTGCATAGACTATAGCAAAGAACCTGGTATAGAGTTGGTGTCCCAATAATATTTTAAATGCGTGAATATTATATAAATTGATCACATTTTGTTCATATTTTTCAAAAAGAAATATAGGAGAGGAAGTCAGTGAATATTGTGAGATGAATAGCTGTCCTGATGGGAATAAACTTGGGTATTTGTTTCTAAGACAAACTTTGGATAACTTAGGAGAAAAATAGTATTTTGTCTCTACAGAAAAGTTTTTGAAAAGCTTGCTCTATCATTTCATAAAATAATTTGCATGTTTTAAAACAAGATAGCACTCCAAAATAAATTTCGACTGCATGTCATCAAAAGTAATTTTGGTAGGATTAAAATTTGTATCTAATAATGTGAGATGAATTTGTTCTCTTCTTTACAATTTTAAAACAAATATCATCTTATTATTTTAAATGGTTTAAAATAATATGTAAATATATCTTGATTACTAGAATTTCATCATCAGAAACTGTATTTTCTCTGCTTAAGAAAGGATAAGAGCAGCAAAAGGCAAGTTCAAAGGCTCTCAAATGAATAGAGAATCAGTTATGCTGAAGTGGCCTCACATTTCATAAATGAGTTTTCAGAGACACAATATTCTTCATCGTATTCTACAATATAGTTAGTGTGGATCCAAAAAAAATCATCTGGGAATTTCAAGGACAAATGCATCTTTTATTACCTTGTAAAATCCCATTGGCCCATTCAAAAACATTATTCTATATTTCTATTGAACTTGAAAAAGTGAAATGAAACAGAATAAAAATTTCTTTGTTACAATGCTAATACCTCCAAAACTGGGCTTATAAATTGTCACCATAGCTCAGCTTTGAGACTAATGAATCTCTGCTTTGCTCCATTCATTCTTTGTCTAATAATGTTGAATAGAGGAGTAGTCTCATTTATTTGAATCACAATAGCTGCCTAAGAAAATTCTAAGAAAAAGTAAATTGATGCATGAGTTTTCTGATCCCATATTGTTTTCCTGGATTCCCAGTGCTGCAGGAATTTTTGTTAAGATAGAAACACACACAGAAAAAGTTTGAGCTGTATTACAGCTTGAATTGCATCCGAAGGACTTGTCAATTCCCTAAAAGAATGCTGACATAACTTACTATTAATTCTTTATTTCTTATGGGTCTTGAAAGGTAAATTACCTATCTTTCAACAAAGTTTTTGTGATTCTGTTATGTAAAAGTTGATTTTATGAAAATTTTATTGTAGTTGGAGTTTTTCCAGTTCTGCTAAGGCCTGCAGCTGCCCTTACCCAAGTAAACACACCAAGACTTATATTACTTATAAACTGTATGGCTGTGGCAGGCTTCTAGCTATCTAGTTCTTATATCTTAAATTAACTCATTTTTATTCATCTATAAGTTGCCATGTGGCTCATGCTTACTGGTACTTTATATCTTGCTTCTCATGGTGGCAGCTGGCAGCATCTCTTGACTTAGCTTTCTACTTCCCAGAACTCTCCTCTCTCCTTATCCTTCCTATACTATACTTCCTGCCTGGCTACTGGCCAATCAGCATTTTATTTATCAATCACTCAGAGCAACACATTCACAGCATACAGATATCCATACCACCTTCCCTTTTCTTTTTCTTTTTTTTAAAGGAAGGCTTTAACTTTAACATAGTAAAATTACATATAACAAAACAATAATCAAGCAAGAATTACAGTTACAGTATCTAGTTTATTCATAATATCTAGTCTATTTGTATTTGGCAAAATTAAACAAGATATCCTATCTAGCCTATATTTGTGAGTCTAAGGTTTTATATCTAACTTATCTTTTGTCATAGCTAAGGAAATTATAACTATTTAGTCTTTAACTACATAAAAGACCTCAGAAGGATATAATATCACCTAAGTAAACAGGAAGAGCATTGTAAGCAACTTCCAAAAATCTAAAATGACAGAGACAGCTGGCTACCTGGACAGTTACCAAAAGTTCCTCTGCAACTTTGAGGCATCTATCTTTAGCCCATAGGCCCAGTCTCTCAGTCACTTTTTTCTGTGTCCTGTAGAATGTCTGGCAGTCTCCTCTGTGAAGCAGGAACCTGAAGGACCATTTCGCCTTGTTTTGGAAAATTCAGTGGTCATTTTCCTAAGGGTCCTGCATGTTGAGTCGATATAACATTTTGTCAAACAGTCCAGGCAAGAACAGTTTCTTGCCCAAATGGCTATTTTTGCCAAGAAGAAGATAAATTCCATATGGAGTGTCTTCAATGCCCATCTTTCTTTTTGAAGTAAATTGGTGCTGCCAGGAGCAGATGTGTCTCACTGTCCAGAAAGTCTAAGTTTTTAAAACATTTTAAATGCCATATTCTGTAGGTCTTTGAAGTATTTGAAGATTACCTACCTAACTGAATTATATCTATATATATTTAGAAAACTTAACATGACTATGAGTTTGACTATCATAAATGACTAATTATTAATCTGTATTTTTCATTATACATTACAATTTCAAATGAGCTGAACAAACATAATACCGTAAATGAGAGTAGAAATATACATATAGTATAACAAAATTAACTTCAAATTTGTATCAATAAACTAAAATCCATAGCAATGTAAAATATTTCTAAACAAGTTGTTGCTCTTTTAAAGTAGGTTCATTAATTTACCCTTTCATCCTATCATATTTATATCCTACATATCTATATCATATCACCCTTTCTTATTTTAGAAAGATATTGACTATGACCAATAACAATTTGTAACCAACAACCTAAACAAAGACAAACATCCAAAATCTATATTTTGGGGAATGTAGGTGTAGTTTTCTAGGCTACTTCCTGCTGATAAAGGGTGCTATATTCTTATGGGGATCCTGAGAAAATTAAGAATTATGGTTAAGTCCTGACTGGAATAGTCTGTGAGGCAGTATTGTCTGAGCAAGTTGCCTAGAAACTGTTCTGGATGTTGGATCATCTGGGCCATGGTGTCATCGGAGATGTTTTAGGGGGTCTTGGCTGGTTAAACCTGATGTATCTTAATCTGCAACAAATCCATAGCCTCTTGCTTTCTGTGGAAACAAAAGCAGAGCCTCCTTTCCAAAGCAACATATCCTTAGATTCAAATTTTGAAGTTAAGGTACCTTTAAAATATACATATTGGTTTAACTGAGCAGCCTTTACAATCAAATGTCTTCCTGTAGTTAAAAATCCCAAAGACAACACAATCCAGATTCTCTGTGTGATATCCATCTTTATGTGACTTATTTTTTATATTACTTTTACTTTTTCTTTAAAGACTTTATTTTTTAAAACTGTGTTTTTATATAACTGTATATTCTCTCTCTCTTTTAAGCCTATGTACATTTTTACACATATTGTAAACTACTTTATCTGAATCTGTCCTACTGTGAACCTATTGTTGTAAAATGTAGCATTTTTCAGACTGAAAAGGCAGCTGTGGCTGCTGGCTCTGCCCACCTCAGCTTTTCAACATGGCGGTGGTATGTTTACTGCCAGCTCTAGGTCTGAGAGCCATGTGTACCATCAACTCTCAGAAGCAGTGGGTCTGTGGTTCTATCAAAGCAGTGCATAGCCCAGAAACTTTTTTTTGTGCTAGCAAAGGCTAAATCCACCACACAGTGTAATGTGTGGCCTCCAGATGCCTCATTCCTGCCGTGCTGCAGGTCAAAAGCCTATGCCACAAACCCACCATACAGTAGCTCAGGCCTGCAGGCAGCAGCTAACGAGAGTGACAACTAGGAAGCTGTTTTTAGCTCCAGTTTAGAATCTTTTTTCTCAGGTTTTAGGTGGAAAATCTTACCCCATGTTCTGGCGCCATTTGTAGCTGGAGTTATCTCCAGTCCTGCTCAGGCCCAAGTCACTCAGACCCAAGTAAACACACAGAAATTTATATTACTTATAAACTGTATGGCCGTGGCAGACTTCTTGCTATCTAGTTATTATATCTTAAATTACCCATTTTTATTAATCTATAAGTTGCCACATGGCTTGTGGCTTACCAGTAATTTTCATTTAATAGTTATTGAAGGTAAACAAACTTTGCTGTATTTCATTGATGCCAGGAGATTAGACAGTTCTCAGTGAGATCTATATATAAGTCAGAGTCCAATCAAAAATCTTTACAAGTAACAAATAAACAATCAGACCTGGAAAATTATTATTAAAAGTTTAAATTGTAGAGAAAACATTTGCAAAAGAGTAAGGCACTCATCTGATTCTTAAAAAAATGTTGACTATCAAGAGCCTTATCAACTCCTTCATTCACCTCCTCTTTAGAAAATGAATACTTGAATGGCAATATTCAAATGTGAGAATGTTGAATCAAGTAAAGGCACTTGCTACCAAGCCTGAGGACCTAAGCTCACTCCCAGGAACCAAAAATGTAGAAGGAGAGTCCTGTAAGTTGGCTTCCAAACTCTAAATATGTGTGCACTCACAACCAACCACACATACACAAGACAAATTATGTATATATGAAAATATCAGGACATGTATACCATCTCCTCTAAAGCTTAGGACAGTGTGGAAGGGGATGGAAAGTGTATAGGAGCCAGAAGATGAGAAGAAGTGTTGGAAATGCTATATTGTGGGCAAGACACAGCCATTGCTACTCTGGTCCGTCTCACAACATCTACAGCTGCTTGAACAAGAGTGGATCCCTCATTAGCATAGCAAGTTTCAGAGAGAGAGACTCAACAGGACCATACTCCATTCTGCTAAACTATTGCTACTGGTAGATTATGGGAGGGAGGCAGTCATTGATTTCACATGTATACTCACAGAAGAGCCAGCTAGGCTTCACTGGATATTCTAAACCCAGGGTCATACAGACAGCACTGGTTAAACTCTGTGGGTCATGAGACAAATCCAAAGATATGAATATAAGAAAGGGACTTGTAAAGAGGGGCATTTGAGGGTTTGGAAGATTAAACAGAAAGGTGGGAGGGAGGGAGAATGGCTGAAATGCATTATATATATAGAATTGTAAAGTTTTTAAAATAAAAATTACAAATTAAAAAAGGAAAAAAAAAACAAAAACAAAAACAAAAAAAAACAGAATATTGATCTATAGCAAGCCTTGTAAGTGAGTAAATAAGATAGTAAGAGTCTAAAAGACAAACCTGTTTCCAAGGACACCATCCATTTCACCTCATCTGAAGCACAAATCCTAGTTATTTAATTGAATGCCATCTCCATGAGAACTTGATTATACCCACATATTGTCCACTGAAATAAAAACTGTGATAATATAACTTCAACAAAAGTATATTTTCAGATTACATGACTTTAAATTCCAGGGAACTCAATTTTAAAATTATGATATTGAAATAGTGAAGTGTTTTCCATACTTCTGAGTCCATCCCAATATTTTAATAAAGTACCATAAACTAGCTGGCTTTCCAACAACAGAAATTTATTTCTCATAGGTTATGAAGAAGAAAATGTTCACAATCATGTTTTAAATGGTCTCTAAGCAAATATATTTTCTCTTGTGAATGAACTATATAAAAATGATGGAGGAAGGACAGTCTTCTGTTATTTCTTAAGTAATTATAATTCTCAGAGCAACCACTACATTAAATAGGAAACCACTAGGAACTTTGATATGAAAAACAAACATCTTCATAAAAGCAGCTATTGTGATCAAGAAAATACTTATTTAAATGGACAGGAAGTTCTCAAATTCTTCTTTCAAAATTCAGTATGAGCTGGGCAGTGGTGGTGCATGCCTTTAATCCCAGCACTTGGGAGGGAGAGGCAGGCGGATCTTTGTGAGTTCAAGGCCAGCCTGGTCTACAGAGCAAGATCCAGGAAAGGCACAAAGCTACATAGAGAAACCCTGTCGCAGAAAACCAAAAAAAAAAAAATTCAGTATGGGTATGGTGTATATCTACTTTACAAGAATGGAAATAAATTTTCTCAGGAGTCATTTTCTTAAGAGAAAATTTTAAAGAAACACAACAAAATATGCTGGCTATATGGGATGTGATTGCATAGTTGGCTAGGTGTTGGTGTTTGTTTAAAAGAGAATGGCGCTCAGAGTTTCATGTTACTTCAACATTAGCTCCACAGTTGAGTGAACTCTTTGGGAAAGATTGGAAGGTTTATTTTTGTTGGTATTGTGGCTTTGTTGGAAGAGGTGTGTCACTGGAGGTGGGCTTAGAGGTTTCAAAGGCCCACATCATTTTAAGTTAGCTTTCTCTCTGATTTATGGTTATTGCCTGTGAGATGTAAACTCTCAGCTATCATTCCAGCACCATGCCTGCCTGCCTGCGGCCATGTCCCCCATTGTGATGATCATGGACTCACCCTCTGAAACTGTAAGAATGTCCCCAAATTAAATGCTTTCATTTACATTTTGCTTAGTAATGGTATCTCTTCACAACTGTAGAAAATAAACTAAGATGTTGTCACTAGGAATTTTGACCAAAATTGAGTTATTAGTGGCATAAGAGCCTCTACCCAGAAAACTGTTTACTTCTCTCCTTACAATACTAAAAGCAACAAATTGTCTCTATGTTGCATTTTACTGAATACCCCTACAAAAATATACACTGATTTATTTAACATCAGTACCCTGCAATTGACTCTATAGAAATAGAGACATGGCACATGTATTTCATTAAGTTATATGAAGCAGAGTGGGCCTCTAACCTATCCAATGTCCTTATAAGAAAACACTTATATCTCCACATAGAACCCACAGAACCTTCATTCTCATTACTGTCCTCCTTTCTAATCTCTCCAGACTTCACCTTAATCCTCCCGCAGTCTAACTATTTGAACTTATCCTCTTAGTCCACCTCCATCAACTTGGGACTTGGCATCTTGGTGCAGAACCAGGGTCACCCTAGTTCTTCCTCTTCACCCTCTCAGCTTTTCCTTCTATCGTATCTACATTCCTTTCTGATTCTCATTCTCCTGCACAAAAGTTCTCTACCAAGGACACAGGTAACAGTATTTGTTCTACCCATGACCTTGGGCTATACGGCCCAAAGGAGGTGGTGCTTCCTGCCATTGTACATGACCTCTTATAAGGAGTTTGAGAAAGGTCACATGATCCTTGTCCCTGCTCTTGCCTCCAAGGTGGATTTGCTTCCAGTCAGATCAGAGGACGACTTCCACTGTCTACTCTGTTCTGTAACCATGAGTGTATTTCCTCAATTTATAGCTTAAATTCTGTTACCCATTTAATAGATTCATGTGGATTGATCATAATAAATGGCACCCATGTGTCAAAAAGACCCCATACTCCCTGCAGCTTCTGCCAGCAGCCTCTGTGGCAGTAGCAGCAGGTTGGCTCAGAGGCTTATGTGCTCACTGAAGGTCAACAACGCTAGCACCCTAGAGCCACTTGTTCTCAAACACATGGATCTGAGCCCCTTGCATCCCTACTAGGGCTACTTGTGTGACCAAACCCTAAAGTACACGGGCAGGTGCTGGTGAGTTTCTCTGCCATGCAGAGCCCACACAACCCAAACCCCTCAGGAAGGGCCTGATCCCTGCTCAGGTGACCAGCTGCATACAGAAGCCAGGTGGGGAACCTGTAGACCAGGCAGCTCTCGTGATGTGTGAGTCAACCACTCTCTGGCCAGGCGACTCACAAGGCAGCACTAGGCGCCTTTCTAATTTCATGTTTTTAGTGACAGGAGAGGGTCACTGTCACCTGCCTATTTAGAGATTACCATCAGACTGTTTCTTTACTTTTAAAATTGTTCAGTGTAGCAGCAGCCAATTCTAAGACACCCTGGGATGCCATACTCTGCCCTTGACAGCAGACCTGTCCACCCACCCACCTGCTGGCTTCCACCATTCCGGTTGAGTCTGATCCTAGCACTGCACCCCCACCTGCCATCACCAGCCCTATAGCACCAACCAGAAAGGCAGCTCCTGTCAGGTGTGTGACTGTGCTTGAGCATTTCCAGCTCATTGGTGTATTGCCGCATTTGTTGTATACAGTCTGGTGTGTTCCCAACAACCCTACCTAGTGTTCAGGGGTGCTGTAGGATGGTCTGTATGTCAAATTACTCTGATTGGTCAATAAATAAAACACTGATTGGCCAGTGGCTAGGCAGGAAGTATAGGCGGGACTAACAGAGAGGAGAAAAGAACAGGAAAGTGGAAGGAGACACAGCCAGCCACAGCCAGGATAAGCAGCATGTAAAGATGCCGGTAAGCCACGAGCCACGTGCCAAGGTATAGATTTATGGAAATGGATTAATTTAAGCTATAAGAACAGTTAGCAAGAAGCCTGCCATGGCCACACAGTTTGTAAGCAATATAAGTCTCTGTGTTTACTTGGTTGGGTCTGAGCGGCTGTGGGACTGGCAGATGAGAGAGATTTGTCCTGACTGTGGGCCAGGCAGGAAAACTCTAGCTACACAGGGGTTGCCTGAGTAAGTGCTTAATTCACAGGAGCAATTATGGAACCTCAGTCAGCTTGTACCAGACCTGCTTTAGCGCTACACTGGTGACACCTGCTGGACAAATATCGCTACTACACCCAAAATACAATTGCAAGGATGAAAACACAAGCAAGCAAGAATTTCATTCAAGGTAAGAGTACTTGATGATTTTACACCTTAAAATTCATTAATAAATGAACAAATTAATACAATTTTCTTTACAAATTTTGAATATTTCTCAAAACATGGAAGAAAATATTACTTCACAAGGACTGAAAAACTTTTTTTGATTGTATGATGAATGAAATTTTACAGGATATATATGATCTTTCTGGGATATATATATATATATACATATATATAAAATATATATAAAATATATATACATATATATAATATATATATATATATAAAATATACACCATTTTGGCATCTACTATAATAATTCACATAGCATTGAAAAACTGGTTTAATAATAGTAACAATGATGAGTCATTATTGGGACTGATATAGGCTTTACAAGTAGCAATGAAGACTTACATAGAATGATTCTTTCTCTGGAATCTGCTATCCAGGATTTACAAGATAACAATGAAGACTTCAATAAACAGATTCTTTCTCTGGAATCTGCTACCCAGGCTTTCCAAGGGCCCAGTCATGGCTTACTTAAAAAGATACTTTCTCTGGAATCTACCAACCAAGATTTACAAGGTAGAAATAAAGATGTACATAACAGGCTCCTTTGTTTAGAATCTGCAAACTACTACAAGAACTTCAGTCCATTAATAATAAATGTACAAACAGATTTGACTTTCTTGATAATAAATATGAATACTTAATGGATAGAACAATAGCTCTCCAGGGTGAATTTGTCTCTACTCAGACACTTTATAAGGAAGAAAGATTATCATTAACTGATAAAATAAGGTCTATGGAATCATGTGTTTCAAAAGACCATAATAGGCTGCATGATTCCATAAACTCTCTCGAATCTTTTATAATAGAGGAGGTTTATTCACTGGAACAGACCCTAGGTACTCATCTGCAAGCCCTAGAAGAAACTCTCAGTAAAGACGACAAGGGACCTAATAGGCAGAAGGACAAGGCCATAACAGTCATAACATCTCCAGATGGCTCTCATACAATGGCTTATCCTGTCATCATCCACGAGAGGCAAGCAGATGATAGACATCCTGAGCCATATGTAGAATATATGTTGTAACCTATTCCTATGAGAGATTTAAAAACATTAGGAAGTGGTGATCACCTATGGTATACACTCAACATATGTAAAACAGATGTTAAATACATGGTCTACCACAAATAGAATCATACCAGATAATTGGAATCAGTTAATCTCAGCTGTTCTAGAATATAGCCAGCAGTTATAATGGAAAGGCTGGTTGAGAGAGGAAATGACGGTCCTAGAACAACAGGGTAAGACCAGAGGTTTTGAGATCTCCCAAGATAAGATTCTTGGTGAGGGACATTTCACTGATAGAAATGTACAAGCCACTTATGATGAACATACAATATCCCTATGCTGTACAACAGCACTAAATGCTTAAGAAAAAAATTCGAGAACCAGGAAAACCAACTGAGTTATACACAAAGATATTCCAGGAACACAAGAATCTTTTACTGGTTTTTTACAAAGGCTTACCATAGCTATATAAAAAAAAAGCTGTGTTGGATAAATAATTAAGACAAGTATTACCTGAGTCCTTGGCGTTTAAAAATGCTAATACAGAATGCAAAAGATTACTTGTGCCATTAATGGTCAGATCAGCTCCTTTGGAAAAATGGATTCAGTATACTAAGGGTGTTGAGTCTCTTAACTATAGTAATAAGGCTTGGATGGAAAAGGGAATTTCAAGAGGTGGACGACGGCCTTGGGGTACCAAATGTTTTAACTATGGCAAACCAGATCATATAAGTAGAAACTGTACACGGGGTGATCCTAGAAGCAATACTCCATCTAGAAATAACCCAAATGGGAGACCCCCAAAGTTCTGAATTATGTTGAAGATGTGGCAAAGGCAGACATTGGACCAATGACTGCAGATCAACAATAGATATATAAGGCAACCCTTTACCAGTGAGAAATGCCTCAGGGGGCCTCTTGCAGGCCCCCAAATCAAACATGGTCCAACCATTTCCAGCCACTGTGGAGGAAATTCCTCTCTAGGACAATTAGATAACCCAGTGTCTAATATAAAGAATGATAATGCACTGGATGATAGAACAGCTCTAATAGATGAATCAAAAGTTCCAAAGAACACAATAAAACCAATATTTTGGCAGACTTCTATAAATGAACTAAGACCAAAACTCAGACATTGAATTAATGACATTGTTCTAGAGGGCTTGATAGACACAGGTATGGATGTGATTATAATTACACCAAAATCATGGCATCTGAATTGACCTCTTCAAGAGGTAGATGTCCAGTTTCTAGGGATTGGTATCCTATCTCAGGTAAAACAGAGTTTGAGATGGGTTGAATGCATAGAGTCAGAAGGACAAAGAGGAAGTCTGAAGCCATAAGTGGCAAACATAGCAGTGAATCTTTGGGGCTGAGATCTGTTACAGCAGTGAAATACATAGATTAAAATTCCTACAATTTCGGAAAGGGAATACAGACCAATGCATGTTTCTAAGAATAATATTATAACATTATTAAAAACAGCTGCCAACCATTCAGGTTGTACATAAACAGAGCACAACTGCTGTTGAACTCTAAGAAGTACCAACAGCCTTACCTTTAAAATGGCTAACTGATAAACCTGTCTGGGTTGGACAATGGCCTTTGACAGCAGAGAAGGTACAAGCTTTAAAACAGCTTGTTCAAGAGCAGTTAAATGCTCAACACATTGAAGAATCTACCAGCCCTTGGAATTCTCCTGTATTTGTTTTTAGAAAAAAGTCCAACAATTGGAGAATTCTGACAGATCTGAGAACTATTAAAAACGTAATTCAGCCTATGGGCTCCCTACAGAATGGGATGACCTTGCCCTCTCTGCTATCCAAAGAATGGCCCATAATAGTTATTGACTTAAAAGACTGTTTCTTACTATACCTTTACAAGAAAATGATAGAGAAAGAAAATGCCTCCATAGTACCTAATTACAACAATTCTGAACCAGTCAAGATACATCAATGGAAGGTCTTCCCACAGGGAATGTTAAACAGCCCTATCCTATGCCAAAATTCTGTGAAAAAACATTGGAGATAATTCATGTGAAATATCCACAATCCATAATTTATCATTATATGGATGATATCTTATCAGTTGCTCCAAAGTTAGATACCTTAGAAAGTATGTTTGAAGAAGTAAAGAAAGTTTTGCCTTGCTGGGGACAACAAATTGTTCCTGAAAAAATACAAAGAGGAGATTCTATTAATTACTTAGGATATAAGATAGAGCTACAAAAAAATTAGACCCCAAAAGTTACAACTCAGGAGAGATCAATTGTAAACTCTTAATGATTTTCAAAAATTGTTAGGACGCATTTCCAACTTACAGGGTATCATTGGAATACTTAAAGATAGACTAAAAAATTTGACTAATACTTTAAAAGGGGCCAAGGACTTAAATAGTCCAAGAGAATTAATCAGCTGAAGCTGAGAAAAATTGGTTCTAGTAGAAAAGACAATACAAAAAGCACATGTGGATCATATGAATCCAAAACATAAATGCATTCTGGTCATATTCCTCTCCAGACACTTCCCCACAGGGATTTTGAAGCAGAGGGAAGATATTATATTGGAGTAGATATTTCTACCATGTAAACCAAGTAAGAAGTTAAAGGCTTATTTAGAAAAATCTCTGATTTGATTCAAAAGTGAAAATTAAGACTTCACCAATTGACAGGAGTGAACCCAACAGAAATTGTAGGACCTTTAACTAATAAGGAAATTTCCTCACTATGGAAAGATAATGAATATTGGCAGAGAGCCTGCAGTAACTTTTTGGGAGAGATTAACAACCGTTATCCCAAAAGCAAGAGAACAGAATTTATAAAGAGGACTGAATGGGTCCTTCCTCACATTGTACAACAAAAGCCAATTTCTGGAGTCCTCACATTCTATACTGATGAAAATAAATCAGGGGAAGCAGGATACAAATCAGGAGATGTAAGTAAAGTGGCTCAAAGTCCATACAACTCTGTACAAAAAGGCAGAACTGTATGCCATTCTTATGGTACTGATGGACTTCACAGAACACTCAATACAGTCACTGAATCTCAATATGCAGAGA
This sequence comes from Peromyscus melanophrys, assembly GCA_902168415.1. Classification (NCBI taxonomy): domain Eukaryota; kingdom Metazoa; phylum Chordata; class Mammalia; order Rodentia; family Cricetidae; genus Peromyscus; species Peromyscus melanophrys. The sequence goes on from CABHPR010119398.1 coordinate 25,381, forward strand.
GTTATTTTACATATTGAAACTGCTGAATTTATTCTTGATCATACAGAATTAACTTCATTGTTCATACAATTACAAGAAATTATCAGAAATAGGGAATGTCATATATATACACACACATACACACACACATATATATATATATATAGATATAGATATAGATATAGATATATATATATATATATCACATCAGATCCCATATGGGTCTGCCAGGTCTTCTAGCACAAGGTAATGATGAGATTGATCAGTTACTAACAGGCAATGTGCTAGAAGCCTCAGAATTTCATTCAAAACACCATGTAAATAGCAAGGGTTTGAAGAAGGATTTCTCCATCACTTGGCAACAACTCAAGGAAATTGTAAGAAAATGTCCTACTTGTTCTTTCTATAACCATTATTTGCAGGAAGCAATCCAAAAGGTATACAAAGAAATGAAATTTGGCAGATGGATGCGTTTCATTTTGCAGAATTTTGAAGATTAAAGTATGTACACCATACCATTGACACCTATTCAGGATTCCAGTGGGCAACTTCTATGAGTTCTGAAAAGGCCAATTCTGTGATTACACACCTATTAGAAGTTATGGCCATCATGGGAATATCTGTACAAATCAAGATTTACAATGCCCCACATATGTCTCAAATAAAATGAGAGTTTTTTGCTTATTACAATATAAAGCATGTTACAGGTATATCACACAATCCCACAGGTGAAGCAGTCATAGAAAGAGGGAGCCAGGTGGTGGTGGCACACACCGTTAATCCCAGCACTCTGGAGGCAGAGCCAGGTGGATCTTTGTGGGTTCAAGGCCAGCCTGGTCTACAGAGCAAGTTCCAGGAAAGGCACAAAGCTACACAAAGAAACCCTGTCTTGAAAAAAATCAAAACAAAAACAAAAACAAAGAGCCAATCAAACTTTAAGGGATATACTAAATAAACAGCAACAGGTAACAGTGACTCCTAGAAATAGATTGTATAATGCTTTATTAACCTTGAGTTTTCTCAACGCTGATGAGAAAATAACAACAGCTGCATAGAGACATAGAACAACAGAAAAAACTTCCAAGCTAAACCAAGTGGTTTATTTCAAAGATGTTTTGACCTCAGAATGGAAACCAGGATACATCCTGTGTTAGGGAAGGGGTTTTTGCTTTTGTTTCTGCAGGAGAAAAGCTATGGATACCAACAAAATTAATAAAATTTTGATTTGAACAGGAGAAACCCCTTGATGAAGAGAATTAAAAGCTCATCCACTGATGTGACATCTCTACAAGTAAGAAAAATTTAACAAACAAGGGTTGGGGCAGGGTTCTTTTTTGTCTTTATAGTATAGTAGAAAAACCCATCTTTCAGAAATCATAAGGCTTTGGATGTCCAGATGTCTACAGCAGAAGGAAAGAATCAATTGGTACCAATATACACAGGGTAATATCTCACTGCCTTACATCTATATCTGTTTAACTCTGGAAAAGCTGTGGTTCTGATTCAATTATAAATTAAGCTGGCTTTTGAGTTGGAATTTGTCTCCCTCCTTCTCTAAACCCAAGCATATTCCTAAAAGAAAAAGTTAAGAGTTTCTGTCTCATATCAGAAGAGCTGCCTGGTGTGGGAAAGAAGAAAACCAATAAAAAGGGACCATTGTCATCAAGATTCTATTTCTCTCCATGCTTATTCTTGATTTCTTGGAATCCTTTCTTACATGTTATGCCATCTTTAAATCCAAACTTTCCATTTTGATATTAATAATGTTCAAGTTTTTCCACAGTGAAAATAAGTCTTCCTAATAGCAATCTCTGAAGTCTCCAGAAGGAAGATGGGGTCCCAAAACAACAATTCTACTCGGTCCAGAAAGATGCCATGGTACTTAAGAACATTACTCAGTGATGAGCTTTGGAATGAAAATTCTTCAGGACAGTTCTAAGATGAAATGGTCCATCATACTACATGTCTAGCCAGAATCTCAGACAATCTTATCCATTTCTGACACTGTCTGCAGAATCTATGGCTAGACCTATTGAGACCTAACATTCTAAGCTTTCTTACAGGACCCCAGAGAGATACTGCTGCCCCCTAAACAACAGGAAGTAATTATAAGAAAATGATGCCCCTCTCCAAATGTTTCATTTTTCTCAGGGTTATGGATGGATGTTTGTAGCACTGGGGGTGAAACAATAAAATTTGAACTCAGTATTCTTTTTTGGAAAATAAAAAGGGGAATGGATAGGTATAGGATATTAAGGTAGATTATTTTATTTACTAGTAAACTAGTTCAGTAAAATATCAGCCTTAGATAATTTGCACTGATATGGATTCTTGTATATTGATACAATTGTAAGCTATTCTTATATTCCTATTTAAGATAATTTGTATATTGACACAAATACAAAACTATATTTGTTGTATTGTATACATATTCCTACTCCTGTTTGAAATATTTTGTATACTGATACAAATATAAAATTACATTTGTCATACTGTATATATGTTCGACCTCTGTTTAGGATATTTTATATATTGACACATATTTAGAATTATTGTCATATTACATAATGCATTACACACTTTACCTCTGCTTAAGCTATTTTGTGTACTGTTACAATTTTGAGGTCTTTGTCCTTATATGGTACATCTGCTTACAGATTGTTTATCTTGTTAATGTGAAGCTTTAGTCCTTAAGTTATTTAAGAAGAGAAGACTTACTGGGGCTATAGTCACTCATGCTTGTCATTTCTATAGTTATGTTAGCCAGGTTCTCCAGACTTACAGAAACATATGTCAGATAGATAGGTAATCTTCAAATACTTCATAGACCTAGAGAATATGGCATTTAATGTTTTTTTAGTTTATTTTTTTTT
>CABHPR010119400.1:0-14548 GCA_902168415.1 Peromyscus melanophrys
AAACAGATCAGTATTTGTGGATGGTATTTTTAAACCAGAGCATTTGGTTACATTGGTACCAAACGCACAACAAATACATAGAGTGATCTCTTGTGATGATTAAGACGCTTCCAGATTCCAGAAAAGAAAAAATTTTTTTTTTCTGAAACCAGAGCACCTTTAGTATATTTTCTATGCCATAATAATGGGCACTGCTAACAGTTATGGAGGGTTTCTAGTGATCTACTATCTGGGAAAACATCTAGTCTCTTTGATGTAGAAAGAATTTTAAATGAATTGTCAGGGCCCCCAAATTTTTTTGGGAAATGCTCTGGCTGGTTGTTCAGGGCAGCATGGCTCCCTTCTCTGTGGAGAAACAGATAGTGAATATTTTAGCCTTCCCTGTAGCCTCCTCCACAGCCACTCAGCTGTGTGGTTATCATGCCAAACTGTTTGTAGACAATATATTCCAAGAAAGCTTTCATAAAGTGTGTGTGTGTGTGTGTGTGTGTGTGTGTGTGTGTGTGTGTGTGTGTGTGTGTGTGTGTGTATTTGGCACAAACAAAGTGCTTTGCCAACTCTTGGTCCAAAGCAGAAGTTTAAAAAGTGTGATCCCTAGATAGACTAGTAATCTTACCAGGGACTTTACTAAAAATGCTTATTTTTCACTCCTTCCCCAAGGCTTTATCCAAAACAACAAGGACACTATTTCTGTTTGTTTGTTTTTTAAAAAAATATTTTGCTATGTGTGAGCATACACCACAGCACACGGGTGGAGTCACAGGACAGCCTGCAGAAGTCGGGTCTGTTCTCTTTGCACCATATGGGTTGCAGGAACAAATTCAGGTTTTCTGGCTTGACAGCAACTGCCTTTATCCACTGAACCTTCTTCCCGGCCCTGTTTCTATTTTTTAATCAATTTTTTGAGATTATAATTTTGTCATTTCCCCCTTCCTTTTCTTCCCTCCACACCCTTCCATGAAACCTGCCTTTCCTTGTTCTTTTTCAAACTCAGGCTCTCTTTCTCTTAATTGCTCATTTATAGAGATATGTATACATATATATAGATAGATATAGATATGTATACACACACATATATATACATATATCTATATATATGAAATACAATCTGCTCAGCCCATGATGTTACTTGTATGTATGCTTTCAGGGCTGACCATTTGGTATTATATAACCCAGTCGGTATGCTCTTCTCTGTTTCTATTTTAACAAGCCCTGTAGGTAATTCTGATTCGTGCTGGGAAACTACTGATCTAATAAAAGGGAACTTCACAATGTTTACTGAATATCTGCTTTGTATCAGGTACTTCTAGTACTTTTTCTCATTGAATCTTTACAACCCTTTCAATTTGGTATTTTCCCTGTTTTACAAACTCAGAGAGGTTAAATGATCTGTCAAGGAGCAAAACCTCTAAGTAGTGGATCTGTGATTTAAACTGTGGCTGTCTGGTTCTAGAATATACCTCAGCTAATGCATGCCAGAAGAGTCTTGGATATGCATCTAGTGCCCTTCCTGGCTGCTGGTTTTTCAATGGGAAGAATTAAGGACCAGATAGATGGCCAGGTAGATTGGATAAATTTGCTTCGGACTGCTTTCTCTCAATCCAGTGATCTTCCCTATGTACCATGGCAGAATCACAAGGTCAACAGAAACCTTCCAGGGCTAGAGCAGAAGGTGACTATTACAATGCTGCCTTCACGGGCCTGCCTAGCATGGTGGAAAGCCAACAAGTTCCACAAAGGTTAAGGCAGATCATCCCTGTCATTGAACCAGAGTTTGAATCTGAGCGCACCAGTGTCACTTCATCCAGCCTTCCCCAGTCCTAGGACACAAGCAGAGAGGCCATCTCAAGTATGTGCTAACAGTCCAACACGGAAAGCCAAAAGACATGTACTAAATGTCTTCCAATACAATTACTGTCTACTTTGTATATATTTGGTTCAAACAAGCCTTTTAAAAGCAAGCCAGATTAGACGTGTCCCATTATACAGGGGAGAAGAATAAAAGATAAAATGAGGGTAACTAAATTTGTCAAAGTGTTACATGGTTATCTGAACTCTGTAACTTGCAAACTCTCCCATTGCCCGTTCCGCTGGTTACCCTAATCCTAGGTGCCCTGCTACCTGATAGGTTAATGTGTGTTCAGAATTTTGAGGCACCTCTCCTTGTGTCTTCCCTCCTGAGTAGAACTGGACTCCCTCAAGAACGCTGTGTGCTTTCAGTTGTAAGGGCTTATGTTTATATTTTGATTTTACTTCCAAATGAGATATGTTTGTTTAAAATGCAAGTGAAATTAACTCCAGAAATGTGAACAAAAACAATGGAATAAGAGCGAATTTGAGTTAGCACTTGATAATTTGACATTTGGGAGCGTAATACAAGGTCATTCTGTTAGGATGCCTCTTCATTCACCTGATTTCAGTGTTTTCTCATACATAACATTTCGAAGTCCCAGCCAGAGACCCATAAAGCATCATTCTCTTCCATTTAATGGTTTCCTGCACAGTGAGTTCAAAAATGTAGTCTCCTGGAAAAGATCATCCAGAAGTTCCACTGTGCTTGAATATAACTCACACCCTCTCCATCATCACATGGCTGAGACACAGCCTCACTTTTAAAACACCTCCTCCTGTACTCATTGCTCCACACTTTATAAATACTGTCCTCCTCCAACAAAGTTTTGGTGGAAAGTCAAGTGTCAAGTTCCTGCCTACAAACCATAGATGTTAAACAAATCCAACTGAAGGTATTTTTAAAAGCTTCTTTCACAATGAACTTGAACAAAGGAGGGAAGAAGAGCCCCCCCCCCCCTTAAGTTTTGTTAACTCCCTAGAGATGCCATAATGGAATACTTAAACTCTGTGACTTAAAACAAGAGAAGCACATTCCTGTATAATTCTGGTCAATGAAAATTTGAAATCAAGGTGCTGGCAGAGCCATAATCTCTGTGCCAGCTATGGGAAGAGTCCGTCCTTGTCTCGTCCTTGCTTCTGGTGGTTTGAGTGTTCCTTGTCTCTCCTTGGCTTATAGCCGCCTCTTTCTAAACTCTGCCTCCATCTTCATGACCATCTTTTTCTGTATCTTTGCACCCAGATCTCTCTCCTCTGCTTGCTGTATTCCCTCCCGCGTAATTTCACCCTAACCTGATTACACCTGCAAAGGCTTTCTTTCCAGAAAAGGTCTCATATGCAAATAACATCACAAATTATTTCACTTTACTTTAATCGTGAAGCAAAGACATAGTACTTCTCTGTTTGTCCTCATGTAACCTTGATTAGTTCAAATTAATACACATTACTAGACATGTATTTGTTTCTATAGCAGGATGCCCAGACAGCGTGAATCACTGTGGACTGTGGGCTCAAGTTTTCAGTGCCCTTAGCTGCCAGCTGCCTAGCAGGAATGCTGTAAGCTGGATACAAGCAAGAAACTGCCCTGCAATTACACAGAGATTCACATGATATAATTTCTATTTGCCCTTGGTTATTCCTGAATGACTGCCCAAAGAGTTTAAAAATCTACTCCTCAACTGCCTTTTATTCTCTGACTGGTAAAGCTGAAAATTATAATGGAATCACAGAATTTCAGATTTGTAAAACAGTAGATTTTTGTTTTTAATTCCTTAATCCACACGAACACCCAAATATATTCATCATTATTGTTCATGTTCTTCTAGGTCTGTCCTATTTGTGGTTGGTATGTGAAGGAGTTGTATTTCACTCGGAACACTGTGTGTGGTACAGTATCTGATCTACTGTAGCCAGGATATAATAAATCATGGAAGGGACAAAATGGAGAGAAATAGTTTCACAGCCTGTTTGAGAATCTATTCTTTAGCTTCTCATTTTAAAAAGGGGTCTGGTATACACCTGCTATCCCACCACTCAGTCCAAGGCAAGAGGATCTTTCTACTCTTGAAATAAATCTAAACAAATAACACATTTGGAAAACATTTTAGTCTATTTACAAATCTATGCTGTGTAAAATCAAGCCTAACTTAAATCAAATTGAGTAAGCAGTTGTTGGGCTAATCTGGACAAAAGTCAATATTTTTCAAAGAAAGATACCAGAATCTTATGTCTCCACAATGAATTCATCACAGAGCTTTGAATATAATTAAAAGTAGTGGGCCTGCAAAGACACTAAATAGTTGATAAAGCAGTTAATATGAACCAGCCCTGAATACTCACAGTAGTTTTAACAAAAACTCTATGCTATATGAGAATAGTAATTATAATATGCTAAATGAATTGAGGAACTGCATTCAGATAATTAAAGGAAAATGAAATATTACTGAATAAAGAGACATGATAACAGAGTATGGAATTAACTGTAACAAGAAGGCAAATGAAATTCTAGAATGAAAAAAATGTAACTAAAAATTCAAATTCTGTTTGGCTTAACATACAATTGTAAATCATGAAGAAGAGCTGCTTATCCTGAAGAAAGATACAGTATCATCTAGTCTGAAGAACAGACAGAAAAAAATCAAGGGGGAGATTTCTACTCTGAAGAGCAAAGAAAAGGAAAAGTTCCAATCTGAAAAACACAAATTATAGAAATATGAACAGAGCCTCAGGTCCTATGGGCTAGTATCTAATGGTCTAATGAACAAGTAATAGTTTTTAAAACTAAAGAGAGAGACTGAAGAGATGGCTCAGTTACTATAGCATTTGTTACCCAAATGTGATGACCAGAGTTTGGATTCCCAGAACCTACATAAATGCACTGTGGGTATGGTATCCTACCTGTAATTCCAACCAGGGAAGGTAGAAAGGAGCCCCAGAGCAAGCTGACTAACAAGACGAACAATATTTGGGACTTCAGGGTATGATTGAGAGACCCTGTCTCAATGAATAAGGTGGAGAACAATAAAAATTATTCTATATAACAAATATTTAAGGATATTCTTCAGGGTAAATGGGAAATGATATATGGAATTTAAATCCATAGTCAGGAATGGATAAATATAAAACTCTCCACTTAGGAGAAAAGTGACAGGGCTGGAGAGGCGACTCAGTGGTTAAGGGTACTTGTTGTTCTTACAGAGGACCTGGGTTCTTGGCATCCACATTGTGGTTCACAACCATCCTTAGCTCCTGTTCCAGGGAATCCCATACTTTCTTCTGACCTCCACAGGTACCAGGAACACAGGTAGTGTACATACATCCATTCAGGCAAAACACTCCTACACATAAATAATATTTTGAAATCTCTAAAGAGAAAAAATAAAAGAAACAGTACTGTCAATCGACTGTGCCTGCTCTGTGGAAGTGAAAGATGAATGGAGTGGCTGTGCTCTTGTCATTGTCACGTATGTGACATGAGACGCTGCAGCTGGGCAGGTCTAAGGAGTAAAGTAGCAATGCTGAAGTTGATGTTTCATAAATATGCATATTGTTGATGCTGCACTCCCCCCCCCCAATTTAAAATGTGATAAAGCATATAAGAACTCAAGGGTTCATATCTGTAATGCCAGCGTGTGAGAAGCTGAAGCAGGAGAATTACTGTGAGTCTGAGGCCAACTTAGGAACTCAGAAAACTTAAACCAAAACAAAAATCCGAACATGGAGCCAGCTGAGTGTGGGAGCACATCCTCATTTCTGTAATCCCAGTTGCTTGGGAGGCAGAGTTAGTAAGGTCATGAGTTGAAGTCTAGTCTGGGAAACAAAGGAAAACCTTATCTAGATTAGAGGTAGATGGCTTGCCCTTGATTTCATCACCAATACTGCAAAAGTAATAATAGTAATAACAATAATAATAAATAAAATTAAAAACACCCAATAAAGGATATAAAAACAATGTTAAAACACATTTTATTAATGCAAATAAGGACACAAGGGAAACAAGAGTTCTAAAACGTTTTAAAGGACAAATAGCAAAACGACAGACCAACCACAATAGCAGCTTCACTCACAATAGTTTCAAATTAGGAGCAGCCCACATTCATCATCAGGTGATTGAACAAATGAACTGTGGTTTGTTTATACAATGTAAAATTCTCCACGTATTCCAACAACATAGGGGAGTCTCAGAATCAACTGACTGAAAAAAACCCAGAGGGAAAAACAATGTCTGTTCCGTAGTTCCGTTGTCAGGAAATTCCAGGACAGAACTTAGTGTCTAGAGCAAGAGATAAAAGCAACAGCCTCCTGGGCAGTGATGGATATGTGTGTGAGAGGCCTGGGGTTGACTGCATGTAGGCATGAGCTTTCAAGAGGGTGGCAATGTTCTGTGTTTTGTTTGGGACAATGGTTTCACGGGCATATACGTTTATCAGAATAATCACATATAACCGTAATGTGGAGCATTTTACGGGCATGTCTGTGGAATTCTTCCTCTTCTTGCCAAGCCGCTAATCCTGCCCACCCTCTAGAATGTCACTCTGATGCCACACAGCCACTTGATGCTGTCGCCAGCCTTTTTTTAAATTTTATTTTAACAGTCATTGATTATCCTCTTTCATCAAAAAGTAAACTTCCAGGAACAAATATCCATCCATAAAGCTCTCCTGTATTTTTCATTTTTCCCAAGTAAAATTTCCTGTGTTGGGACCATCTGGTTCACTTCCTCACAAGGGAAATACTTGGAGAGGTTGTGAGAGTCAAGTCCCTGCCCACAGCACAACTTTTATCTAAACAATGTTGAGAATAAGGAAATTTATGAGTATTTAAAATATGATAATATCATTTCAAAGAATTGGTTTTAGTATTTTGTTATCACTTATTTTAATTATTTGGCCATTCTTCAGCAAACATTGACAATTCCTAGGAAATTCATAAACATTATCTGTATTACATCATTTTCTCCTAATCATTTTGAGCTAAACATTTCATATTTGATTTGGACAAAAAAAAAACCCAGTTCACCCAGATATAGATAATACTGTCTGGGAATCAAGAATTAATGTATTTTCCCATAATTCATTTCCTTAGTAGATTTTGCTGCTTATTTTTAAAATTGACACACAGATACTCACACAAATGCACACACACATACACACATAGTTGAAAAGTATTTATGTAATTACCTATTGTAACAATTTTGGTACTTGGAAACTTGTTTTAACTTTAAACTCATACAATGAATTTCATTTTTTGAAAAATAAAAATCCACTTTTAAATATTCACATGAGGTTAGATTCAGATCAATACCGGGACAACTAGAATAGGATGTGAAAAACAGAACAGGTGAATAATCGTTGACATCAAATTAAGAATAAAAGTGACCACCAAGAAAGGATGAGCCAGGGCGTGCAGTGAAAAGAAGGTGTTCTGCAGATCGTGTTTGAAACTCATCATATTTAATATTTCCTCAGAAACTTCAAAAAACATTTTACAAGAACAGGTATTGTATTGGAAGAACCAATCAGATTTGGAAGGGATGTGAGGAATCCCATTTCTGCTTTCAGGAAACAAATTCTGAACACAAAATCCTCTGGATGTTTTCTTCTGAGTCCACCACTATTTCTGTCCCCTTCATTGTTTATGTTCTAATCCGTCATCAACATCCCTACAGCCGAGGATGGTGGTGGCACACTCTGTCTTCCTCAGAGGAGGAGAAGGTATCAGTAGAGTGTGGCTGCTCCTCTGAGAAGCTCCCGCCCACTTCATAGCACCAAGGTAGTTTATCCGGTGAATTTTCCTACTACGACTGTAAGACTTTTTAGGGATGTGTTATATTCTAGACTTAAATGTCCCCTAAAGACCATTTGCTAAAGGCTCAGTAAGTAGCCTGTACAGTATTGAATAAGGGCTGGCATCTTTAGGAGGTGGCAGTAAGAAGCCTGTACAGTATTGAATAAGGGCTGGCATCTTTAGGAGGTGGAGCCTTGTGGAAGGAAATTAGGTGATTGGAAACAAACTCATGAAGAGAATATTGTGACTTTGATCTCTCTCTCTCTCTCTTCCTGTGTGTGTGTGTGTGTGTGTGTGTGTGTGTGTGTGTGTGTGTGTGTGTGGCCTGTCTGTCTGTCTCCCTCACTCACACCTTCCCCTTCCTGACCACTATGAAGTGACTATTCTGCCTCACTTTGTGTTTTCTTCCATGACATGTTGTCTAGCCATAGGTACAATAGCAACCAGGGGATGATACCTCCAAACTGTGAGCCAGGATAAATAAATGTTTTTCCTTTGAGTTGATTACCTCAGTATCTTGCCACAGCAAGAGAAAGTGGATTAATATAATCTTCAGAGAACTCTTTTATTCATTTCTTAATTCTTTCTTAATACTTTGTGCATCCTAAGAGTCTTAAGAAATATTTGTTGGATATAAGTATGAATGTGAGAAGTAGGCCAGGGTGAGTAGATTTTAGCCCTCTAAAATATTGATTCAATATTCAATATTGTTCAGAAATATTGAAGAAGTTATCAGTATTTCAGTTTCCTCATCTCTCTCTATATATGTATATTTAGAGAAAGGGAGAGAGCACTAGGTTTGGTAATAATAAAAGATAATAATATAAGATAATAACAATAATAATAAAAGATGCCCTCCAGCCCTAAAATTCTGTGATTTGCTGATTGGAAAGCTAAGCTATCTAAGCTTATGCACCAACAAATAGTGAGGTTGGAGTCAACCCTCATCATTGGACCCTGAAAGCATTATAACCATATGAGTTGGTGAATTATTTGGTATCAGTTGTCATCAGTTGACCTTCTCTTATAAATTCCTCATTACCTGGAACTTAAGGACCTCACAGATCAGAAGTTTTTAGAGACAGCTTTATGTTATAAATTGATTCCTATCAGAAAAGCATTGGAGACCCTGGACCCTACAAGGCGGAGTAAAAAGGTGCTCACACCAATGGTTTGATGAGTTGGGTAACCTGTTCAGGAATGATTTCTGTAAATCTGTGTAGCCAAAATCCCTGCATTTCCTGCATAGACTTGCACTGTGTCCATACCATTCTATTTATGAATGTAAACTTATTTAGTCCTCACAGCAAAGGAAACCAAAGCTAAAATATCCAAACTAATGCACCAATAAATAGTGAGGCAGGATTCAATCCTCGGCATATGACCCAGAAAGAGGATAATAGATAGCTTTTATACACATTTATTTTCTTGGACCCAGCATGAGTCACATAATGGTGTGAGAAATGAATAATTCAGCTGTTAAGATAATAAAGACTTAATGCCTTAATTTCCAAATAGTCTTGCCTATGTGTAGACTAATTCCCAGACTATTCATATTTGTTGAGAAAGTCAGTTACCATTCCCTGGAGACCAGCAATGATGTTACGTTAGCTGTTGATCTGAACTTCATCCAGGTCTGGTGGGTCTTGGGAGCTGGCTCTGTCTGAGGGAATGCAGCTGTGTTGTCAGCATCGTGAGGCAGGTGGGATTCATGATGAGTTGCAGAATGAAATGGACTCAGAGGCAAAGGTTGCTCTCTTCTTCTAGTCAGAAGATGGAAAGTTTGTCAGATCATTTTTCAGAAAGAGTTTATCTCAGATACTTTCCATTTCCCTAGAATTCCATAAACCTTATGTACAGAAGACAAGAATAATATGGTTTCTGTTCTCATTCATTTGCCTTTATTTATTATCCCCATATTCCCATTAAATCATTAAAAATAAAACTGTAGTACATAGGCACTTCCTTGCACATAGGGGGAATTGTCTTCCAAAGTGCTGGTAAATTATCTTATTCATCTTACCAGGACCAGAATGTTTTGGCCATTAAGTCTGAGTCTTTCAACAAGCATTATTTATAAAAAAAAAATCACAGTTATTATTCTAGATTTTATTCCCAAAATATTTGCAGCAAATTCTGAGTGGAATATGTCTAGCTCTTGACTAGGAAAATTCATGAAGAATTCATGTATTTCTCCTTAATGAATTCAGTCAGCTTCAGAAACCTCAAGTATCAAATAACTAAAGAACTCTCAGGGTTTGGGTAATTCACCTGGTAATTCAGATGAGAGACTACTTTTTTCTAGTCATTAAGAAATATAGAGTTAGCTGGAGAACAAATCCTCCCAGTGAATGAATTCCTACTGGGACAAGATGTGGTTGTTCCACATCTAACATCATCTCCAGGGCCTGGAAATGATCAATGAGAGGCCCCCTCATTTTTTAGTTAACTTTAACTTTTAATAGATTTTTTTATTGTATTGAGCTGGAATTATAGTCCTGCAGATATCACTCCATTAATATTCTTTCTTGCTTGCGTGTGTGTGTGTGTGTGTGTGTGTGTGTGTGTGTGTGTGTGTGTGTGTGAGAGAGAGAGAGAGAGAGAGAGAGAGAGAGAGAGAGAGAGAGAGAGAGATCTTGTCTTTCTTTTCCAGATTCAAAAGCATCACTATTCCCCCAAAGTCAATATACTTTGCTAATTTCATACATACACCATGTTGGGACAACTACAATTTCAAGGTAACTTTTCCCAAAGAAGAGCTTATCTTAAACCCAATCTTGAGTGCTGAGTTTCAGGTCAATATAATTAAGCACCACCTAGTCATACGTATCTGGCTGCCTCATAGACATCTCATATCCAAATTATCTGGAACCTGTTTTATTTCCTCAGAGTCCTAAATCCAGAGAATGATGCAACCACATACCCAAATCTCTGAAGTTGAAAACCAGGAAGATGTCCTGGATTTCTTCCATTAATCATCTTGTACTTTATATACTTTCTTTTCAAAATCTCATGCATACATCATCCTCTTTAACTTCATTGCCAGGGGCCTTCATTGTTTCTTGACTGACAATTATAGAAGATCAAAGGAAGTTTGGATGAAGTCTCCTTGCTTCTGTACTATCCCCCTCTAATTCTTACTAACTTTTCCACCATAAACACTTACCATTTAAACCTCCTTGGCTCTATTCTTAACATCATCACACGTTATTTAATCTTGTGAGAGGATTGTCTCAGCGTGTTTGATGGCACTCGAGATCCCCATACACATATTCCTTCAGGTAGCAATATATATAAAGAACTCTTACAATCCAACAACAACAAAAAAAAATCTTCACAGATTTCCTACCTTATCCAAAATATGGATGTCAATAAAAAGAATGAAGCATTCTCTTTTATCAGCCATAGCATTTTCAGTTGTCAGTATAACCTATGCTAAAGCAGCCTCTCCCAGCCAAGACTGAGCCTTGTGAGCTTGACTGGTACCTGGTGAAGTGGTTGAGACAGCCATACACTCCAGGATTCACAGAAATGCTTGCTTCCCATGTCTACTAGCTGTGTGAGACATACTCATTTATGAGCATATAAATACAGGTCTTGATTAGCGGCAAGTCTGCAACATTAAAACCAGTAATCATTACCATTTGGGGAGGTTTGGAGGCAGATGCATCTGGTTTTCAGCTGATAGGTTAAGCAGCTGCAGTTTGTTTTGTTTTGGTTCCAAATGAAAACAAAACTGTTTCTGGTCATCCAGGGTTGGGATGCTACAGTTAGGGAAGGGGCTTCTTCCTATAGGAACATCCTTTGGTCCCTGCCATAAATGTAAACTTGACAAGAGTTGCAAATAAGAAGTAAAAATTACAAGAGAAGGAAGAAATGGTGGTAACTATTAATGTTTGAGGCTTATGGTTACTACATGATGGTGGGAGGTCAGTACTTGTGTATTTGATGATGAATGGATTCAATATCCTAATCATAATAATATTGCTGAAAAATGCTAAATTGTGAAGTAAAATGTCATCGGCCAACAAACATGAAGCTCATTACTTAATAATAGTTAAATAATTATAATGTTGCTACTGTTGTTTTCATGATCAGAAAGATATATATTAGTAATACTAGTCTGCTGTGCATTAGCTTTGAGCCTAGAACTGTAGTTTTAAATCTGTGTCACCATTTGTAAAATGATCAATACTTCCAGTGCAAAGATCCAAGCATGGTTGGAGGATGGTAACACTTATTATGCATATGCTACATGCCAGAGACTCTGTGGCAATTTGCATGGAGCATTTGTGTTTAATCTTCATGGTGCCCCTCTGCATATGATAGTGTTATGTTTACCTCTCAAACATGGAAACTGAAGATGGAAGAAAATAAGGAAGGCACCTAAGGTCACATGGTCAAAGCTGGGATTTGATTCCACACTGAGATGTCTACTACATCACAGGTAAGTGTAAGCATACATGGTATTTTCCTCTGTAAACTATATGTTTGTCTATAGAAATATAGATATATGAGTGGGAGGAGAATTTTACATTTCTATGGATTTCCTCAGGTTTTCTTAAAACAAAAGTAAGGGGAGGGAGCAATAGAAGCTTTTCAAAGTATGGAATAACAAAGATGATGTGTACATAATACTAAAATCATCACCCATTATTGCATAACTTGATGTCATGATGCTTTTGAAGGAAGCATTCACATGCTGCAGATACTCTTTATGATATTCTCGTGCTGCCTACTTTTATAGAATGGAAACAATTCTTTACATAATCTGATACATAAGCTTAAAATCCTTCCTTTCACATGTCTTCTTTATAAATGCTGATTGGGGGGAATTTTCATCTTAGCTACTGTTGTCCAGCGATGTTTCTCTTGTATTTTATTCAAACCAAAGTCTAAACCAAAGTCTTTTAAGAGGAACATCCATCTGTTCTAGGATGATTCTGGTTTCTTTTGAAAGCATGCTCTAATTTTTTCCATTTATTGTATTTCCTAAATATTTTCTGTCCACACTCAGTATTTCTTTAAGCAAAGTAATGTTCCACACTTTAGGGCTGGAACTAATGAATTCCTACATACTTTCACATGAAATGTGTTCCAGAATGTATTGTCATAGTCTTGGACTAGGAGGTGACAACATGACCACTGTATAGCAGTTATGAGGGTGGGAAAAATGGAAAATACCAAAATACACTCAGAAAAATGACCAGTAATTGCAGTGAGCAACTAACCACCCAAAGTTCCAGAGTTTGAGAAGATTTACACAGCAAGGTATTCTGACATTTCTTTTCAACTTAGTTGATCTTGGCACAGATTATTCCATTAATAATTAACTCCACACATTAAATGAAGAAAGTGTTAGAGGGCCTTGAAACATAACTAAAATTTCTGAAAGAAGTTGTCTGTGCACTATTCAATTCATGTCTTTCAGTCCATTTACTTCCTAAATTACAATATGGAAGGGCCATTGAGATGTCTCAGTAGGTAAAGGTGCCTGCTGCCAAGCCTCATTGTCTGAGTTTGATCCCCAAATCATACATGATAGAAGAAGAGAACTGATTCCCACTAGTTGTCCTCTGACTTCTACACACTCCTTGTGCTGAGCATGTGTGTATATGGACACACACACACTCTCACAATTATATAAGAATGGTCCTGTGGTGGTTTGAAAGAAAATGGCTCCCATGGCTCATATGTTTGATTTCTAGTTAGTGGAACTGTTTGGGAAGGATTAGATGGTATGGCCTTATTAGAGGAGGGTGTGTCACTGGGGGTGGACTTTGAAGTTTCAAAAGCCCATGCCAGGCAGTCTCTCCCCCTGCATGCAACTCACAGATAAGGTGGAAGCTCTCAGTTACTTCTCTAGCATCATGCCTGCCTGCTGCAGCCATGTTCCTCACAATGATGATCATGACTAACTTTCACTGTAAGCAAGCTCCCAATTAACTACTATCTTTGTAAGTTGCCTTGGTGATAGTGTCTCCTCACAGCAACAGAACAGTGAGTAAGACAGATCCACAGGGGAAAAATAATACCCTCTCCTTTTCTGACATGAACTTTTGCTATATATCTCAGACTGACCTCAAACTCAAAGCAGTCCTCCTGCCTCATCCTCTTGAGTGATGGGATTAGTCACCATGTCCACCTCACAGGAAGATTCTTGATTTAATAATCTGTTTTCAAACAAATACAAAACAAAAAGAATGGAAACACCTCTAAGTAGAGAGTTTTCATTGTTAGTATAGCTTTAGTTTTTGCTCAGACAGGGAAGGAAATGTCCTATATTGCAGTAAGTGGTCTTAAGTCTTAAGAAATGAATGTCAGGAAAAATAATTTTAGAATGTGCAATTCAAAATACAGATTTAGAAAATTTCATCTTGAAATTGTTGCCAATCTGAAACTTTTAAGGTCTTTAAATAAATAAAAATATGACTGCTTTAGAAATCTTATTTTTAGTGTAAGAAAGCCAACTGTAGTCATCTGGGTCCCTCTTCTCCATTGCAGCGAAACCACGTGGAAGCCAGCATGGTCACACTGAGTCCTGTTATTTATCTTACGCTCTGCATTTTCAGGTCTGCCAGGAAACAACTGTAGCAGACAGAGGTGGCTAACCCAGAAAGATCAGAGATAGGCATTTCTTTCTAAACAGAGACCAAGAAGAGCCTTTGAGAAGGAATCATGGATGGAGTGGCCAGAGAAATGCAGAGTACTGGAAGGTACATTTAAAGAATTTGTTTTCGCCGGGCAGTGGTGGCGCACGCCTTTAATCCCAGCACTTGGGAGGCAGAGGCAGGCAGATCTTTGTGAGTTCGAGGCCAGCCTGGTCTACAGCACGAGATCCAGGAAAGGCGCAATATACACAGAGAAACCCTGTCTCGAAAAACAAAAAACAAAAAAACAAAAACAAAAAAAA
>CABHPR010119401.1:0-16472 GCA_902168415.1 Peromyscus melanophrys
CTATAGAGCTACAGTAATAAAAACAGCTTGGTACTGGCATAAAATCTGACATGTGGACCAATGGAATCGAATTGAAGACCCTGACATTAATCTGCACACCTATGAACATATGATTTTTGACAAAGAAGCCAAAAGTGTACAATGGAAAAAAGAAAGTGCTGGCATAACTGGATATCAACATGTAGAAGGCTGCAAATAGACCCATATCTATCACCGTGCACAAAACTTAAGTCCAAGTGGATCAAGGACCTCAACATAAATCCAGCTACTCTGAACCTGCTAGAAGAGAAAGTAGGAAGTAGTCTTGAACGCATTGGCATCACTTAGGAGATCACTTCCTAAATATAACACCAGTAGCACAGACACTGAGAGAAACAATCAATCAATGGGACCTCTTGAAACTGAGAAGCTTTTGTAGAGCAAAGGATACGGTCAACAAGGCAAAGTGACAGCCTACAGAATGGGAAAAGGTCTTCACCAACCCCACATCTGACAGAGGACTGATATCCAGAATATATAAGGAACTCAAGAAATTAGACATCAAAATGCCCAACAGTCCAATTAAGAAATGGGTGATAGAACTAAACAGAGAATTTGCAACAGAGGAAACTCAAATGGCTCAAAGACATTTAAGGAATTGCTCAACGTCCCTAATTATCAGGGAAATGCAAATCAAAACAACTCTGAGATACCACCTTACACCTGTCAGAATGGCTAAGATCAAAAACACTGAAGACACCTTATGCTGGAGAGGATGTGGAGCTAGGGGAACTCTCCTGCACTGTTGGTGGGAATGCAAGCTTGTACAGCCACTTTGGAAATCAATATGGCGCTTTCTTAGAAAATCGTGAATCAATCTCCCCCAAGATCCAGCTATACCACTCTTGGGCATATACCCAAGGAATGCTCAATCATACCACAAGGGCACTTGCTCAGCTATGTTCATATCAGCATTGTTTGTAATAGCCAGAACCTGGAAACCACCTAGATGCCCTTCAATTGAAGAATGGATAAATAAAATGTGGTACATATACACAATGGAATACTACTCAGCAGAGAAAAACAATGACATCATGAGGTTTGCAGGCAAATGGATGGATCTAGAAAAAAATCATCCTGAGTGAGGTAACCCAGACTCAGAAAGACAAACATGGTATGTACTCACTCATAGGAGGATACTAGATGTGGAGCAAGGATGACTGGACTGCTACTCACATCACCAGGGAGGCTACCTGGAAAACAGGACCCCAAGAAAGACACGGGGATCGCCCAATGACGGAGAAATGGATGAGATCTTCATGAACAGCCTGGACATAAGTGGGGGAAGTGAAGGGCAAGGGTCAAGGGAAAGAGAGCTTGGGGGAGCGGGAGACCCCAGCTGGATCAAGAACAGAGAGGGAGAACAAGAAATAGGAGATCATGATAAATGAAGACCACATGAGAATAGGAAGAAGCAAAGTACTAGAGAGGCCCACAGTAATCCACAAAGATACCCCCATAATAGACTGCTGGCAATGGTCGAGAAACAGCCCAAACTGACCCACTCTGGTGATGGGATGGCCAAACACCCTAATTGTCGTGCTAGAAACCCCATCCAATGACTGAGGGATCTGGAAGCAGAGATCCACGGCTAGGCCCCTGGTGGAGCTCTGGGAGTCCAATTAGCAAGAAAGAGGAGGGTCTATATGAACGAGAATTGTTGAGACCAAGGTTGGATAAAGCACAGGGACAAATAGCCAAATGAATGGAAACACATGAACTATGAACCAATGGCTGAGGGGGCCCCAACTGGATCAGATGCTCTGAATGGGTGAGACAGTTGATTGGCTTGATCTGTTTGGGAGGCATCCAGGCAGTGGGACCGGGTCCTGTGCTCATTGCATGAGTTGGCTGTTTGAAACCTGGGGCTTATGCAGGGTCACTTGGCTTGGCCTGGGAGGAGGGGACTGGCTTTGCCTGGATTGAGTCAACCAGGTTGATCTCAGTCCTGGGGGAGGCTTTGCCCTCGAGGAAGTGGGAATGGGGGGTGGGCTAGGGGGAAGGGAAGGGGGCGGGAGGGGGGAGAACAAGGGAATCCGTGGCTGATATGTAGAACTGAATGTTATTGTAAAATAAAATTAAAAAAAATAACATTAGATAAAAAAAAAAAAGAAAAGAAAATCCTGTTTCACATATGAGTCTGCCAGATATGCTAAGGCTGTAGGCCAAAGATGATCCCCCAACGTTGCAGAGAAACCTTGGGTGACTGTCCAGGCAACTAGCTGTTTCTGACATTTAAATTTTTGAAAGTTGCTTGTTTGCACTTCCTGTTTTACTAGGTAATATTATTTCTTTCTCAGGTCTCTGAGGGAGTTGAAGATTAGATAGTTATAGTTTTCCTTGTTAAGAAATTCAGAAAAGAAACTCACTAAGAGGTGTTAAGTATATAAGTTTGAAAGACATCAAAAGATAGTTTTCGGTTGGTAATGTAAGTTAAGATAGAATGTGAATTAAGTACATTTTGGACTCACCAAAATAGGATAGATAATGGAACATATTCTCTGAATTTATCAAATGCAAATGAACTAGACATTGTTGATATATTTATTGCTTGTATATATTGTATATAGTTATTGTACTTATTGTATATAGTTTTTCTTATATTAGCTACAATTTTTTATTTTTTATTTTAGACAAAAAAGGGGAAATATGGTGATATATTGTGTCCCCCAAAATATTGTGCACCCTAATAAAGCTTATCTGAGGATCAGAGGAAAAAGCCAGCCACTATATTAAACATAGAAGGCAGGCAGCGGTAGCACATGCCTTTAATCCTAGCATTCAGAAGGCAGAGATCCATCTGAAACTTTGTGAGTTCAAGGCCACACTGGGGAACAGAGTCAGCTAGGTGACACATGCCTTTAATTCCAGTGATAACCATAGAGGTCTGGAAGTCTGTACAGACAGACAGGAAGTGATGTAGCTGGACAGAGAGAGGAAGTGAGACAGAAAAACATATAATCATAGGTATACAGGAAGTAGGTCTCTTTGGAGACTGAGGGCTGGTAAGGTGAGGTTGACTGTGACTTTTGCTATTCCTCTTATCTCTCAGGTTTTCACCCCAATATCTGGCTCTGGATTTTTTATTAATAAAATCATTTAGCAATTCGGCTACAGTATTCTCAAGGAATACTAGCCCGTAGAGTGTTTTCTTGATAAGTTATTACTTTGGGTATGAGAAAAGGAATCCTGTATAAATAAGAAATATTTTATTTTTATATTATAATGGAATTATATAGAAAAGGTTTTAAATAATATTTTTTCATTAATTCTTAAAAAATTTCATAAAATATATCTGTGTCATAGTCCTATCTCATTCCCCACCCCCAACTCCTCCAAGAACCATCTATTCCCTAAATATCTCCCAATTCATGTCCTCTTTTAATATTATAATTATTATTTTTAGAATATACTATGTCATAGCAGATGGCCTGTCTTCTGGCTTTTAGATCCTCCTCCTTCAATCCTTAATATTTTCTGAGCCAGAAGTGTAGAAGTTGTGTTGTGAATGTACTAACTGTGGACACCCCATGGCAAGTTGACCTATGCATTTGAGCAATATTGCTTTCTGTAAGGATCTCTGTGGTGATATTTTATTTGTACTGAAATGTGATTTTATTTGTATGTTAATAAATAAAGTTGCTTGGGGGGTCAGAGCTAATAGCAAGCCATAGCAGAAGCTGGGCGGTGGTGGTGCACACCTTTAATCCCAGCACTTGAGAGGCAGAGCTGGGCGGATCTCTGTGTGTTCAAGAATACAGCCAGCATGGAGACACACACCTTTAATCTCAATACCAACCATAGAAGACCTGGAGTTCTGTACAGACAGGCAGTGATGAGGAGGTCATGTGGTTGGGTTTACAATCAATGAGAAGGCAGAACAGAAAGTCAATAAAAAGCACAGACACACAGGAAGTAGGTCTCTTGCTGAGAAGGACAGCAGCGGCAGTGAAGGGTAAGGTTTTTAGCTCTTAGCTATTGCTTTGACCTCTTGGGCTATTAACTCTGCATTTGGCTCTGTGTTTCTTATTTTATAAGACTGTTCATCTACAGATCTCCTTCTGCTACAAAAAGAAGCTTCTTTGAAAGCTGCACTTTTCTGTGGATATGAGGATCAATATTTAGAATGCAGTTACAAGTTATACTGGTTTTGGTAAAGTAGCAGATGTAGGTTCTCATCTAGTTTCTATAGTTTCACTAGCCATGCTCGTTGGCTAGATTTACACTCCAATCACGGTTCCTACATTTGAGCAGTACTTAAGCACACTTATCTAGCTCTTGGTAACTCCAAGGATACAGAGTCCGCTATTGCACCCTTTGGATTATCTTGCCATCCTGGTCAGTGTTATGGTTCACTGACATTATTGCTGGATAGGACTACCAGTGCTTCCCTCCATTAGCAGCCTGTGAGAGTTAGTCTTTAAAAAAGAAGCTTCCAGGTGAGATGCAGAGCAATTTCTCAAAACACTGTGCCGAGTATGTGTGTTCTCCATAATAAGGTCTCATGTTCTTTTTCTGGAAGGTACGAAAGGCAATGGCAATTGCCTATATTGTTTGGGAGTTCTCTTGGACTTCCCTGACCAACTTCAATGTAGATTGCCCATGCCTGGCACTGATTTTTTTTGTTAGCTACTCCAGATTTTTTTTTGGGGGGGTGGGGTGGGGCATGGTGGGGCGGGGCGGGATTACTGTTACCTTAATGTATAATCTCAATTGAACTATATGCACATATATAATACATATTATATGTAATTTTGAGTAGGCATAAAACTTTTGAAAATGTCCATAGTTTCACTTATCTCTTCTCCTTCCTTCTTCTTTTGTGTTTTTTCTTTCTGCCTCCAAAGCTAAGTTTCTCCCAACTGTTTTCCCCTTTCCCCTTTCATAGCAATTATGTTCTATTGTCCCCTATAACTCCTACCTCCAATATATTTTATCCATTTGTTTTAAGTATTAGATAATCATCTGAGTCTAGCTTTTCTTTATGAAATAAAATAGACACTAGAAATTTAGTTTCATTACAATCTGAGCAATTTAGCCTTTTCATTTCTTCAAACATGGGCCATAGCTGTTTTTATCAAACAGTCAGGTTGTAAGAGTCTATTAACATGAGAGATGTGATTTGAAAATTCTCTTTAACTTTTGACATTTTGATCCCCTCATCTCTTTTCCTTTCTCTGTCACCCTCAACTGTCTTCTCCATAACCGTATCCTTGCATTCTGTATTGTTATTACTTACTTTTCTGATAATTAAAATTTCCATTTTCACCTTTTAAGTTACCAGTGTTGTAGATAGAAAATAAAAGATTTGGGGGCTAGAGATATGGCTTAGTGGTTGTATTAGCCAAGGCTTTGTAGAGAAACAAAAATTATAGAATAAATCAATGTATAGAAAGAGATAAAGAGGATTTTGTAGCAGGGCTTACAGGCTTCAGTCCAGCTAGTCTAACAATGACTGTTTACCCATGGAAGTTCCAAACTCCAGTAGTTGTTCAGCTGAAGTCTCAGCTGGTCTTCAGTATGTGCCAGAATCCCAAAGCAGACTCTAACGCCAGTGAAGGAATCACTGCTCAGTGAGAGCAAGATCAAGTAAGAAAAGAAAGCAAGCTTCCTTCTTCACACCCTTTGTACAGACAGCTAAAAAAGGTGTGGTCCAGATTAAAGATGCATCTCCCCACCTCAAGAGGTCTAGATTAAAAGTGCATCTTCGCACTTGAAATTATGTAATTAAGAAAATATTCCTCACAGGTGTACCTAGTAGTTTGGGTTTTAATGAATTTCAGTTGTAGGCAAGTTGGCAACCAAGAACAGTTATCACAGTGGTTATAAGTACACTGCCCTTGCAGAGGACTGAGGCTCAGTTCCCAGCACCCATGACAGGTACCTCACAGCCAACCAACTAAAAGCTTAACCCAGAGGAAATCTAAAGCCTTTGGCCTCCACATGTACCTACACTCATGTGTACATATGCACACACAAATACACATGCACATATATTAAAAATAATAAAAATAAATCTTTAAAAATATTTTTCCTCTACTGTTTTCCAGTTGTCTAGTTCATTGATGCATCTTCCTTACTCGTTTTGTTTTGTTTTTTCTTATCTGGCATTGGGCTAATTTTTATTGTTTTAAACAGCAAAACATTTTTATCTTCTGGTCATAGACATGAATAAAGTTAACTCTAAAGTAACCCAAATTAAATGTATGTACATCATGTGCATGCATACATACTAATGTACACTACATATACTAGTATCTATATATTTCAAAGCAATACTGTTAAAATACCATTTTTATTTTTCAAAAAATTTAATAACCAGCGCTAGCTTTGCTATATGATTTCATGTAAATAAATTAAATCACATAGCAGAATGTAATGTAGTCATATATGTGATTTAATTTATATTAAATTATGTAGCAAAATGTAATATAACCATATACTTTGTATAATATTTAAGGGTCCAGCCTTAAATTTATACAAATTCAGGGGCCCAGGAGAGACACTACCATTGGCCCAGGAATGAATCCAGTTGCATGGAGCTCTTTCGTTCAATTCGTTTATTCCTCAGTCACCATCATTCAGTCACCAGTTCAACTCTCTCAGATCTCTTCATTTCCTTAGTTCCCTTCCATTCCTGATTTCTCTAAATTCCCTTAGTTCCAATTCTCTTAGTTTTCCTTGTTCTAATTCTCCTAGTTTCCCTAGTTCCAATTCTCCTAGTTTTCCCCAAATCCTAGTTCCCTTCTCTTGGGCTGGTCTATAGCCTCTCCTAAACAGTAATACTTTATGTTTTGTATACAGCACAAGATTGTCCCCGCTAGAGGCTTCCTGGCAATTTTATTTGCAACCCAAAAGGAGAGAGATAAGAGTGGAGTCAATTAGCAGTTGAAATAAGTCAAAAAAGGAATTTGTGTGCTAGAAATGTATCCTTACTGTGGTTAGGTGAAAGCATTACGAGTCTATCATAAATATGTTCAACTATAAGCTTACAGGGTAGGGAAAGTCTGTAGGTCACTAAAAGTTAAAACTGTCACTTTTTTCCTCTGCCGCCAGTTTTCTGACAGGGCGGGGAAAGAGTACTGATAGATGGTCAATCTGCATCACAGCTTGAAACACCTGTTGAGGGGAAACTCCCTTTGATCTAAGAGGTTCTCTGGAGCAGTGAAAGAGGGAGGGGGGAGGCCTTGATTTGCATAAGAAACAAAGCTTGTTTGTCTAGTTGGTAGGCATTTGGCCTGTGAGACCTGTAGTCTCAGAAAAGATGGTTTATCTAAATTTGGGGGCAGCGGGGAAGGGGGGAGGTTCAGGCGTCTAACAGATGGCCTGGTAGCTATCTGTTCCTTGTTTGTCTTTTAAGGCTTTGTTTGGGGTTGACTCTATCTTAGGAAGTAGCTCAAGGAGGGTATTTGCAAATGGAGGATACCAAAAACAAATGCTAAAGAGGGAGCCTGGAATTCAGAGCCAGAAGGTTCTGTCTACCTGACTATCCAGGTGCTTTGAAACAGAGATTCACACACACATACATATTTTAGGAGAATTATGAGCACAAGGAATTCATAGCAAGGCACAACTGAATATTAAGCCGCATAACACCAATCGGCCTTGCTGACTGGCTTTCTCACTCGACTGACCCTTGGCCTAGTCAAGGTATAGCTGATAATATACAGCTGGACTTCTGTTTCATATTCCTGTGGCTTGCCACACACATATATGGCTGTATTCAAATCTGTCTTACTCAATAGCTCTCATTTCATTGTTGAACGGCTACACATTTTGTCATGGCTTAATTTTACCTGAGTTGTTTTTAATTATTATACATTTTCATGTCTTATTTTATCCTTTGTAGTTTACAACGCACTCAGTAACTCCCTCTTGCCTGTTTGCTAGATTTACTGTACATTTTAATTATATATGTACCATAATCTTTGCTTTCAAACTTCCATTTTCTTCACAGGCAGTAAAATTTCAGGGAGGAAAAGGTCTACTTAATTTACTTCTATTCCTCTTGTAGCATTCTGTATTTCTTTGTAGAGATCTGAGTTTGTGTTCACTGGCCAATCTAGTCCCTGAAATACTTTCAGTGGAATTTCTTTGGCCTGGTTCCAGCAACCATTGTATGTAGTATAAATGACAGGTACATTGCAGTACTTACCACTGTCCCCTGCATCCCCTGCTCACTTCTGTGGCAGTCTTAAAGATTTTTCTCTGTTTCTTAGGGCATGTACAGTCTATATGAAATATCTAGCTACGATGAGACATATTATTTTGCATTGTTCAAAATACATATTTAAACTCATTACTGTGAATGTATCTGAGCTTGAGTCTATCTGAATTCAGTACTGGGAGGTGTGGTGTTTGTAAATGTGTAAATTTTTTGTTGATTCCTCAAAGTCTGCTTAGTCCCTTTCTCAACTCTAAACTGTCAATTATGTGCATCAGACTTCTATGAGTCTACTTTTATCTCTGTTTTCACTCTATTTCCAGAAAGACAGACAGACAGACCAGCTTTGTATTTGATGGCTTCCGACTCTTTAAAATCCTTCAGCTGAAATTACTTATCTACTTTTGTATGATATTATCCTAAGAACTCCAGTGGGAGCTTTTAAATTGGTTATTTAAAATTACATCAGTGCAGCTGACATTTTTAAAAGGTCAACTCTAATTTATTTTCATATTTCTAAATATTGAAAAGTGTGATGTGTGTATAATATATAAAAATTAAATCATTTAGCAAAGCTAGTGTTGGTTATTAATAGTTTTGACAAAATGAAAATAGCACATTAATAAAGTTGCTTTGAAACACATAGGTACTAAAAAAATCTTAATCATGGAACTCTAATTTATATGTAGAATTACAGACTTGGCTATAATGAGTTTGTTATTCTGTATATACTTAGTCTAGTTTTAAATTGACAACACTGCTATTGATCATTTAATAAAATATGCCAACAGAGAGAAGTGGAATGGAATTAATTTAATTTTTTATCTTCTGGTTATAGACAACAAATAAATTTAACTCTCTAGTGCTCAAAATGAAATGTATGTGATTTGATCATGAGCTTTGAATTAACCAAATTCCAGTAATATAGTCATCATATATTTTACAATTGTTGTATTAAGGAAAATAAATTGCTCCCATTGCTGTGCTTAGACTCCATTCTGATGGATATGCCTCTTCTCACAGCATTGTGGCTCTATAACAGGGAAATGCCCTGAAGACACTAGGCATGGTCTTTCATTTTTCCACTCTTTAAAACTTCTAAATGTTATTAAGCACACATCCTTGAGCTTGAACATTTGTTTTACTTTTCCTCAAAATAGAACATTAAGATGAAAACTTCTCTTGAACACTACATTTCTCATATTGGATATATGATCTGTGAAATCTTTTGCAAGCATGGCATACCAGTGATATTCCTTTTTGAGTCATCTAGCAATGCTTAGGGAACTTAATATTCCAGAGACAACCTAATATTTCATTCTGGAAGAATGGATTGTAATTGGCCATAAGTATCCCGCTCATCATTTTTAGTTCTTATCTTTCTTGCTGAGAGAAAAAAAAAAGAATTTCAGTATGGCAATTACATCTTTTTTTAGGAACCTCTGAAAGGTAAGGCTACATAAAACATGGGCATACTGGCTTTAACATTAATTTCTTGAAATGATTAGTGATTTTTATTGCTTTTAGTTTTAATAACTTCAAATTCACTATGGGCAGGAAATACTAATAATGCCATTTAAAATATGATTTCCCCAGTTACGTGAACTCTTCTTTTCCATTAAGCCATTGTCCTTTCAGTCCTGAAAATTCCATTTTTACTATTGATGAAGCCCTAAATATGAATGAGGCACTGCATTTGCATACTATTAGCAGCTGAAGTATGAAGGAGAGCACTTGAATAGCTTTTCAGGCTTCACCGCCATCTCCTGACCACAGGGATTTAAATAATGTTGATGAATTAGAACAAATGATAAAGTGATAAGTGTCTCATAAGTTCTACAACTATTGGAGGCTAAAATTAAGTAAGCAGATACTTTTTAAGACCAAGAAAGTTCTAGAAATGCCAAAAGATGTGGTAACTGAGGGCACCACTGAACAAAATGAGGTAATTGAGTCCAATTAGGATGTGAGATGAATTTTACTGCTATAAAAAAAGTTTCATTATTGCTGTATCCAAATTCCAAGTGTTGACCTTCACAGTAAAATCAGAACTAGGGACACCTGTTATAGCTGGTGCTTATTACCATCAAATTTTGAAAACGTATCTGCAGTCCTGACCCCCCTCTCATGATGTTAGATAGAAGTATTTCAGTCACAAAAACTTCTTTGTATGCTCCATGGTCAAGAAACTTTCTTGTGACTATCAGCCACATTCCATTTCACACTATCATGGTTCATTTTAAAAATAGAAAAGAAAAATAAAAGAAACATATTTTCTACCTTCAATGAATCTCTGCTTCAACTTCATACTTATGTTCAATGTCTTACAATTTTATGTGTCTCAAAGGTTAGCAATTTCAAAAGACTTTTATGTTCTATTTGCTGTATGTCTTATGGTTACTTACTGTAGCCAATATTATCCGTCATTAAGTAGCTTAGAAATTATTTATTTACTTTTATTTTATGTGTATGAATATTTTCCTGTGTGTATACACATGCACCAGATGCTGGCCTAGTGCCAGTGGAGACGCAAAAGGAGCTTCAGTTGCCCTGGACTAGCGCTACATGAGTTGTGAGCCGCCATATGGGGGCTGGGATTGAACCTGAGTCAAATTAAGATCACTAAGTGATTTTTACAGCTGAGCCATCTCTCCAGTCCCCCTAAGTAGATTTGATCTTCTTCTTTTTTTTTTACATGTAGCATATTTTGTTTATATGCTTCTCTCTCCCCAAGTCCTTCCATATCCATAAGTAGATTTTTCTTTTTATAAATCTTTGATTATATTAATATTTCCTTTTCTATTTATTTCTCTAAAACTTATCTGTGTCCCAAATTATGAAGTTCTTCTCAAATTTATGATATTTTAGAAGTCTTCTGGCCTCTTCCTTAAAATTTGCACTGCATTTAGTGAACTCTTTGGATATGTCTCATAAATATCTACCAGGTCCTCGTCTGTTTTACTGTAGCTTACTTACACTGCCGTCATAGTGTCTATCACTCACTAATGAAACTGTTCCCAGGACCTGTAGTTATGATCTGTTGTTACAGAACAACACCCACTTCACAGTAGTCTTGTTAACAGTCAAATCTGAACTTTTTTCCTCTGACACCGATGATTCAGACTTCCAAAGATTAAAGCAGATCTGACGCTCCTTCATATCACCAGTCGAGCTGCGTTATTCAGCTGGTTTTTCTTTCTTCTCTAAGGCTCATTTGATGACTCTGCGCTTTTTCTTGTTGACCTTTGCATCTGGAACCTTTGTTCTACTGCTCCTGCACATCTGCTTGTTCTTCATGCCTCTCATCCGGTTCCTCCACTACGCCTTTTATTTAGCAGGGCTCGAAAGAGAGCTGCTGAACGAAACATTCTCCAACTTAGTCTTTTTGTCAGCTATCAAGGTGAAATTCAGTTAACATAAAATTAATCAGTTTAATGTGAATAATTCAATGCTGGGATATTTTGGTTGCTATGCCTAGGAGAATCATGAGGAAATGTCTTATCAGTGCTGATGTGCCGTCATTACCGGGGTGTCCTCGACATGACTGCAAAGCCACGATTTGGTAGAGGGCACAAGGAAGAACCACTCCAGAGAGTTTCAGGGAACAGCCTCTGCTTTATTGCATGTGAGTAACCACTTACATCGTGGAAGCCTCAATTATGATTGGTTAGTTAGTACATTACCTCCAGATCAGATAGTAAGTGCTCTGAGTGGTGCTTAAAGGTTTTTCCACTATGAGAATTCATGTGGATTGAAATATACACCAAGGATTTGGAATTCTATGTATACATCTCATGTATCAAGAAACTCAGTATTTAAATAAATACCTGATATTACTCTCCATTTCCACCTAAGCTTATGTATTGCTCCATAACATTTTCAGTTCCACAAATCTTTGCATTGATTGTTTTCAATGTGTCATTAAATGACAATTTGTGCATTTTATTTACTTGCATACATAAATATACATGGGCATATGATATATATATATATGATATATGTGAAGGTACATTGTATTATATTACAGAATTCTATGTTTGTGTAGATGTGAGATGCTTCTTTTCCACTTTTGTTTTTTAAGATTTAAAAAAAAAAATCTAATAACCCTCCATTCCACCGGAAAAAAAACCCTTTTCCCATCCTTCAAAGCTGAAGGCTTAGGCAAGCACTGAACAGTGCACTCAGTATACGTCACCACATACTTCATTTATCCACTAAAGCAGCTCTACCTCTACTATTGCAGAGAGCGGCTCTCACTCTCAAAAGGAAATAGGGTTAGTCTTGAAAACACA
The DNA here is from genome assembly GCA_902168415.1 of Peromyscus melanophrys. Lineage (NCBI taxonomy): Eukaryota > Metazoa > Chordata > Mammalia > Rodentia > Cricetidae > Peromyscus > Peromyscus melanophrys. The sequence goes on from CABHPR010119401.1 coordinate 12,496, forward strand.
CTTATAAGCAGCATTATACAAACTCTGCAGGCAGTATTTATGCACTTAGGAATTCATGTGTATGTACATATATATCTAACACAATACAAAGAGGATGCCTTGAATTTAAAGAAGAGCAAGGGTGGGTATAAGGAAGGGGTGAGAGAAATGATGTTATTATGTTATAATTTCAAAAAAGTAAAAGAAACAATTTTAGAAACCTAAAAACCATATGTATAAGGATTTTAACAGTAGAAAGAAGAAAGTAGTCTTTCTTTTTATCTTCCAGTTAAATAATTCTTTGCTGTGTGCAGTCATCATTTTCCTTAGATTTTTATCAAAATAAACACTCCTTGTTTTTATCTCATTCTGTTAACTAACACTGTTTTTATTGTTCAGACATAAGTTATAATTAAATAGTATTTGATTACTTTGAAATACTTTCCCTAGACACAAAGTTACAAGATTTTGATATAATAGTTGAAAAGTATTGAACATAGTTGACTGTACAGCTAGTTAGCACTTGGCATTGATTCATAAACACATTAGTTATTAAATATTAAAATATATTTTAATAAATACATTAACATTCACTTTATAGAGAGAAATATAAAAGAACTAGACAAAGAAACAAAGTTAAGAAACAAGAGCACTTCTTACCACAGTTTCCTAATCAGGCCAAGCCTTAGATTAAAAACATCCAATGAAAAACATGGGTCCTCTGTTCTCTAAGCCAGTTTTTATTTCTCTGCCTCTCACATAATATATATTTATGGTAGTGAAAAATACTTCATTAGCTCTAAACCTGAAGCACCAATTGAAAATTGTTCTTATTAAATTAACTGACTTTCATGAACATTACCTTCTATATTTTCAAAATAATCAACACAAATACTACTTACTGAGATACATTGTGAAGAAGATCAAATATAAGCACGAAGGATGGTCTGGGACATGATAGACACTGAGGTCTACTATACATCACCACGATGACTGCTCTTCTGGCTTCACACATAGTGCATTAATAGGGAGGTAAAAACATAGAAAAATGATAGTATCAGTGGCACACATTTGGTTAAAAATAATATGGAACTAGAGTCCATGTCTTATGGCATTTGAAAACAAGGACATCATGGCCATTGTTTTTATCATCATACTGATATTCCACTTTAAAGAAACACAAAGCCATGTATACAAACAACAAAATGGACTCAGTAGGTTGAGTGTGTGTGTGTGTGTATGTGTGTGTGTGTGTGTGTGTGTGTGTGTGTGTGTATGTGTGTGTGTGTGTGTGTGTGCAACAAAAATAGTCCAAGAAACAAAGGTTATCAGATTGAGAGTAGGGGTGCATGGGAGGGTATATGGTAGTAAAGAGAGGTGGAAAATGATTATTTTTCAACTAAACATTTTTAAAAGAAATATAGTAAGATATTTTTTAATTGATGGGTTTAGAAAATGGATATATATATATATATATATATATATATAATAACTGAGGGGATTTAATAGACTAAATAACTATATAGTTCTACATGTTGTAGTAAACAAAATATTTAATCTCTGTGTGTCAGTAGTAAGCAGATAATTGTGTAAAAAAATCAATATATACAATTTGCTAAAAGATGGTCAGTTTCATGGTCCAGTTTTCTCTTATCACACTTTGTGATGTTATGTAGCCAGCATGATCTTTCAATTTCATATTTTTCTTGAGTAACAAGAAACTTAGCTTCACTAAGTCACTGCCATTAACCAGAGGGTTTTATTTTCTAATCCCAATTGTAGGGAATACTAACACTATCTATATGCAGAGCCTACGAGACCCACTGAAGATTGTTAAGAAGATTGAAAGTGTTTTAGGTCCCTTGCTCCTATAAATCCTTTTGGAACTCCAAGTGCTAGACCACAGAATAACTTTATGTAGTTGCTTCAATGTATTTTTAAAACATAATATTGATTTCTCCTCGAGGATGGTACTGTTATGCTCTGCTTGGTTTAAATCAGCCTTACAAGGTGTGTTAATCAGTATTTCCATCCTCTTATCCTCTTCATATTTTACCATATTTTGCCTGTGGCATTTTCATAATGAGGTTATAGTCTCTGTCAGATTAACATAAATTGTTTAATTAATTCTCTTAACATCATTAAAAGCAATCAACTCCATTAATATTACTAATAATGAAAATATAAATACATCAGAAAAGTGAAACATTAATTGATCTCAATTATTTAAATAAAATACCTCAAATATGTAATTTGAGCCTACTTACTGTATAATTTTCAGGCATGCAACCCAGAAAATTTCAGTTCTGATTTAGACTACAATTTCAAAGGCTATAGCTGATATACGCAAGTTGTTACCTCGATAAATATTTCATTGTCTTTGTGTAATAAATACAAATGCAAATTTATAAAGTATCATTGAAAGGAAAGGAAATACAAAAAAATTAAAGACAAACATGGTTGAGTATTTGAGACTAAGAAATTACTGAACTCTAAAAATTTTCAATATTAAAGGATTGATCATTTTCAACCAGTAAATTTTTCAAAGCGACTAGAAAAGAAAGTTTAATAACAAAAGTAGGATCCATAACAAACTCACAGTAAGTCCTTGCCTCCTACTCTGTTAGAATTAGTTTGGTTACTGGGTTGTTAATTTATCACTGTCACAGTATTTTTCCCATTAAATATGCAGAAGCAGAGAGCACGTTTATCAAATTACAGCTGAAACAATGTATATATCACCGATTCTGTTTCAAGCTCCTTAGCTCAGGTATGAGGAGTGTGGTGGCAAACACAGATGGGGCTGGGAAAGACAGCTAAGGAACATTCAAGAGGAACATAGCTCTACTTCAGATGTTTTTCTTTGTTTTTCACTGAAATAAAGCTGTCTTCCTTCATAAGTAATTTAAACTAACAGATAAACAGCAAGTACTGCAGAATAAAGTTCCATTTGGTCATCCAGGATTTTGGAAGAGTGCTCACCAGAAGAAGTGGTTCCCTACCTTTATGAAACTATGAAGCAGACCTGTTTTACCACAGCTCTGAGGATGAAGGTGGTGCTGCTGACCACCATCACATTTAGTGAAAGACCTCCATAAAGACAGAAAAATCCAGTGTATACCACTCATCTCCAATGCTAAGAAACCTAGTCCGTAACATCATATGTAATATTCAAACAAAGAGCATCACTGGGAATATGAATATGAAATGTAATATCTATAATATGATTACAGAAAGATGGAAGACAAATGAATGGCAAAATAAGAAATATGTAGGAGGCAGTTTTCCTACAGTCTCTCATTTTGTTTTGTTCTGTTTTTTGAGTCAGAGTTTTTCTGTGTAGCCCTGTCTCATGCTTCTTAATTTCTTGGCATTAACAGCCAATTTTTCAGATCTATTTTTACCCTAGGATAACATGAAAACATGGCTTTCTCTCAGACATTGTTAGTCCTGACAGAAGACACATTCCTTCCTTCCTCAGAGATCTTCACTGATCTCAGATAAATGTGATGCTTTTCCCCGAAGGTGGATGAAGCTACCATTTTGCACCTGTGATGCACCCCCTGTACAAGGAGGCAATATCATCTGTCCTTTTGATATCTTGTGCAAACTGGTGTTTCAGGAAGCTACTAATTTGTTAGTATTGTTATAGGCAAACTGTTGCCTAAATCCATTTTGTCACCTTTCTTCTTATTGGACAAATCTGTCAATTAGTGTAAACCTAATCCAACAACCATCACAAAATTGCTGCTAAGGCGAACTTTATTGCTTGATATAAATAACACAGTTAATATGTTATCATTTTAAATATTAAGCTTCTGGAGGCAAAACTATTTGGTTAGCAGTTTGTGTGCATATGTGTGGTGAAGACTGTTTGCTTATGTGGGTGTCTGTGTTTGTCTGTGTTCCATGCATGTGCATGTGCAAGTATATTTGTCCATTTCTATGTGGCTATAAGAGGTTATCTTCCTCTCTCAGTCTATGCTTTACTACCTTAG